>VZSV01000162.1:1089695-1194860 GCA_013398735.1 Nothocercus julius | reverse complement strand
GAAAGAAAGAAAGAAAGAAAGAAAGAAAGAAAGAAAGAAAGAAAGAAAGAAAGAAAGAAAGAAAGAAAGAAAGAAAACAAAACAAAAACCCTAACTAATTTTTAAACCCCGCAAACTATTATGCCTATTAAGGAATTACCACAATAGATTTTGGTGTTGCTAAAATTCAAATTTAGCTTAAATGACTCTCTCAGGGAAAAGTATTAGTTAATGAAAACTTTTCTAGAATATCCTAATGGACTTGGAATAATTCACTCACTAATTTTATCTATGTATAGCAGCCCACAATTGGAATTGCTGGGCTCTCCTTTTAGTAATTTATCTACAGAGAGAGTTCATAAATATTGATTTATTCAGTTGGCTAGAGGTTATCGGTAACTTAAAGCTATCTGGAGCCTTGCTCCCCAAGGCAAATGCTAAGAATCAGATTGGGGGACATCCACAATAGTACATTACACTAAAAATAAACAAACATGGCTTAGTTAGTCATATCTAGAGAGCTGACCAAACAAAAAATAATGATTTGATAAGTAACAATTTCTGTCTGGTTCATAATGTAAAAGGAGTCATCAGACAAGATACAGGGTTTTCCTTTTGTAAAATTTCTGAAACAAATGTGATACTTCATTTAGTTTCTGAGACTTGAAGAAAGGCAAAGTAGTAATTTCCAAGTTGTATGTTCAAAAAAAAAAAAAAAAAGGAACCATGCTACAAGTAATATGTGAGGAATGTGAATGGATAATCTTAAAATACATGAGAAAGAATAAAAGGTATCACTATAAGACAGGTCTATAGTAAAAATTTTCTCTGCAGTATAAATACAATAGAAGAAAAGACATGTAGATAACGACGATGTCCTCCTTAGTGGGGAATCTAAAGTAGGTCAAATGACAAATGCAAGTGTAATTGCAAAGCAAATTGTGTTTCCATGGGATAATATATTAAGTGCTGGACAGAAACTGAAACCTTTCTCCTGACAGGGCAATTTGGAGTGGCCTAATTCCCATTCTTTCCCCATACCTTTACCCTGCTAAACACTTTCTCCATCCTGGTGTTTTGTTGAGGTACCTCTAATCCTTGAGAACCATTTCTGAAGTGATTCGTCAGAAATCAGACTGGGCTATTTGTTATGCTAAATGAGGTAAGATTTTATATTTACAGATAAAAGTAGCCTTTCTTTGATATTTCCAGTGGAAAGCTGTTTTAACTTCAGTAGTCCTACTTGTCAAGGGTAAAATAAGTGGTTATATATATCCTGTTCTTCATATAGTTCTTCTAGTCTGATATATACAGGAGTTACAGCACTTCATTTTGCATGTAGAGTTCAACTAAGATCTGGAAACACAGGGTAGGGGAATTTTTTTACGCAACTGTGGCAACAGTGAGTTACTGCACTGGACTGGTTGCCCACTTTGAATAGTTTGTATAAATGGAATAAGTTACCTGCATTGTTGTGATTCTCAAGCCAGTACAGCAAAGGCACTGCAGATGAGACTTAGGACTCAAGCTACAGGAATTTCCTTTCATAAATCAGAATGATTTAAAGACAATTTTGAAAATCTTTTTTTTTTTTTTTTTTTTTTTCCCAGACAATTTGCACTTCTGTTATGGTCTAGTCATTATTGAAAGAGTCTGAGAATGGTCTCCAGAAATAGAGTTGGCTTCATATTGTCTATCATTAGAATGGCAAAATACAAGCTGATTATTTTATGGTTCCTTGTTTTAAGGAAGTCAATGTACGTTAAGATTAACTCTGACAAAGAAGTTTCCCTGTGAGTATGGTGCTTCTTGTACGGCTAATGAGATGAGTGACGTTTTCCAGGAAAGAGAGAGGGAGATTAGAGGAGTCAAGGGCAAGGTATGCATGCATGCAAACACACATGCCCCCACACAAATCACATGTGTGCTCTTTCATTCATTCTTTCATTTTTTTCCTATTTTTTAAAATGAAACTAACAACTCATGTTGGTTTCATCTTCTATTTCCACTTTTATCTGCTATAAATATTTGAGTATCGGATGATCAGTAGTCCAGAATAGCTCTTTGGGCATGAATGAGATTCTGTTCACTATTCAGGATTAAATAAATGGTTATAACTCTTTGAATTCCCTGACTAGTTTCAGACATAAACAATATCTACATGCTATTTACTTTGCTTTAGACTCTGTTGTAACATTTATCCGTTACTCCATTAATATCATTTTTTTTACTATCAGTCATTAAGCTTTCTGATTTACTTTATCATTTCAAGGTCACTGTACCATCCTGTTTTGATGACTGACAATATATCCAAAGCACAGATAGGCAGTCATTTTGGCATAAAATTTCAACCTTGAGTGAAGCTGTGGTATCTGCTTAGATCTGTTTGTTTACTGTCATCCCTATCTGACTATCAATATCTGAGCATTATCTATAACCTTTGACTGCATGCTTCCTTTAGCACATGGCACTTTTCCTCCACTAGCAAGAAACTGCTTTTATTCAGCCAGCTGATTAATTACATTAATAGAAAGGCCTTGGCATTCTTCTCATTCTATTGTATAGGCTCATTTAACTTCTTAAAATGTAAGGAATAAATCTTGTGTAAGAGTCAAAAGGGTTCCAAAATAAAGGAGTGCTTTATTCATCTTTGTTTTGCTTGTCTTGCCCAATGACTGAGACATATTTATTCCTAGGCTATTCAATGCTAGTGTTTTGGTGTTTCCTTTCTATATTCAGAGTTCACACTTGGCACAAAAAAAAAAAAAAAAAGTTTTTTTTTTTGTTTTTTATATATATGTATATAGATATTCTTGATACTAATTTGGTAATTTTAGACTTCAGCATTCTGCAATTCACCCAATTATGCATTCTGTTTTTAGCTTGTAAATAAGCGTGAAGTCTATGAAGATAGTCAGAGAGCTAGCACTTCCAAAAGAGGCTGTCAAGTGTAAAGGTGATTTAAGACTAGTTGTAAGAAGAATTTTAGAGAATAAGGTTTGGAAACCCTTTTTTTTTAATGCTCTGAATCTTCTCAGCAACTGGAGAAGTTTTTTCTACCTAGCTCCTAAGTAAGTGAGGTTATTAAATACACCAGAGAAAAGTTAAGAGGCTAACTAGACAAGTGTATAATGCCTCACAACAGAAGTCCAGAAGTAGAGTGATAACTTCTGTCTCCATTGGAAGAAATCAATCAGGCTGCTGTTCCCTGAAACAAGAAAGAAGCATTTATAAGCTCCAGAGGTCCAAAACACAGCATGCAAAACGCCATGGTTTGTGTAAAAAGGAAGTGGAAACAAAAACATAAAATCTTGAAATTTTCATTAGCCTGAATAAATTATGAAAGAAACAGGATGTGACATTGGTTTTAAAACTCCTGAGTGGGAACAGATTACTCCTGGACTACAAAGAAAGTCTGAGGTGAGGGCAGGGATGGATCATCTCATGGCAAGGGACTCATCTACTTAGAGCAAAATGAAGGTCCTGCCAGCTGCAGTATTCTGGTGCACTGAATTCATAAGAAGGTTTCGGTTTAGAGACAATTTGTATGTAATCTAGTGTCACGATTCTGAGTAATCAAAAAGCAATTTCAGTGTATCTCAAAAACAATTTGTGTATGGAATTTATGCATAAAATCACGTCTGTTATTTTAAATTCTGTCTTCTGGGAAATTTATCTTCCTTCAGAGGGCTAGTCCAAGAGCCTTGGAGTGGGAACTTTAGCAGCGTGGAGAACCTAGCATAGGTCCTTCGTGTGGTGAGGGGAGAAGGGGGGACACAATCATTTACTTTTAAAAATAGATTCAGAAAAACTGAGTCGCAATAGATCAGCAAGTAATTACATTCTGAGTGAAAATATGCAGGTAAATCATACTACTTATGAACAGAAAACTTGTATAGTAATTATGACTCATCTAAAGACCTATTTAAATCATTTGTTTTAAATTCTAGCTGAGGCTTAAGTGATGCACAGGCCTTTGCATTCCCAAAGTGCACTTCCTATGCATAGGAGCCAATTTTACATCAAGCAAAGCTAACACATTAAACAAAAAATAGACTACTGAACATTTTATCAATAAGTATGTGAAATAATGTTGTGAATTTCAGGGAGAAGAAAAAAAGCAGATTTTACATATAAATGTTTAAACTAGATATATTAAGCATTTATCAGACACCATAGAAACTTGTCTCATCAGATCAAACAGAGATGGGGATTTTAAGACTTTTGGAAGCTACTGAGTGATTCTAATATTTCCAGCATCAAATGTATACTTTATGTGTTTTTAAATACCTACTTCTTCTACATATGAATTAAACAAGTTTGCACCTTAGCTATAACTATGGTTTTATACTTCTCCTGGAAAGCTGGCTCAGAACTTAATACAAAACATATATATACATGCTTTACATATATATATATATATATTCTATCTATATATATATATTCTAAAGAACAGTAACTATTCTTGTATTTCTACTGGGAGTATTTCACGTGTTGCATCTTTGCTGGTTCAGTTCTTCATAGCTACAATGGCCTGATAGCTTGATTATGCTTGATTAACAAACATGTCTTTCTCATTTTCCTTGTTTGTACCTATTGAATACCTGTAATAGATGATGCTGCATTCTGAATTACTGGGTTCTCACATATACTAATCCAACTCTTCAGTTCATTCAGTTCTTCCTATATGATATTTTGGTCTTTATCATTTAAGATTCTCAAATCCATGCTAATAGAAAATATTAGTAGGACGCTTCTACCTTTTGTAGAGGTCACAGTCCTCAATGAAACTATTAAATAAGATGTATCATTTAAGCCTTCAGAAACTCTCCTAGTAATTTCTCTTAAGTGCAAGTAAAAGTTAGCAGTGTTGTCTTGCCCTTGCTTTTGCTCAGTTCTTTCGACACATAACAGCTATTCTATCTTCTGTGTCTGCAAAACTGTACTTAGCGTAATGTGTCACAACATTACAGGCTTTGCAGAAGACCAGATTGATAAGACCTATACCCTTTCTCTCATCGAGATATTGGATGAAATAAACGTTGTGTATACAGATGTGTGCATAATTTTGTTTTATTACTAGTTATTGATAGGTCTCTAGATCTAAAACAAGATATATTTGGAAGTGTTTTTCTTTTCCATTTTAAAACTGTATTTCAGCTGGTTTACATTTCAGTGGTTTTATGGCAGTCTATAAACCACTGCAACTGGCTAGGATTACAGAATGCAGTAATGAAAAACATGCAAGTGGAATTTCATGCATCTGTATGTATATCTGCTTATTTTATGATTCATATTTTAAAGTTCATAGATCTTGTAGGATATCCAAAGAGGTAACACTTATTTTAAGAGTTGCTATAATACACATAAAATCTTGCCTACAGCAAAGCCATACTGAAAACTATGATGACTGCAGAGAAGATAGGATTTATTCAGATAGCTTTAAGAAAATACCTAAATGAACATATCCACAACACAATCTGACTCTGAGTTGTAGGCTTCCATAAAACATTATGCTGACTGCACTGTAGAAATCCCAAACTAAGTGGGATTATGTCACGGTTCACAACCTCTTATGAATCTTATATTTTTCACTCAGAGCAAATTATGACTGGTAGACAAGCTCTGAAGCTATTACCTACTAACTGAAACACATACTAATTTTTCCTAGGACATCCTTCAAGATGCCACAGCCAAATGAGACAATGATATCTGAAAAAAAGAAACATTTAAACTTAAATTTGCGAACTGTGACACAACACTTGAAACACAGTTTTACATACAAAAGTAGCTTTATTCAATTCCATAGGTACACACCAATGTTTATAGAGAAATATATATATGTATATATATATATATTTTTTTTTTCTGTTTAAGTCTACATCTTCTGCCAATTAAGTTAAAAGGGGAGGATAATCTCAGTTACAGTTCCTAAAGGACAGGAGCAAGTAGAAGTCAATCTCTTTTATCCTTATCGAGTAAAGAGAGTAGAACAGGGAAGAAAACTACACTATGAAGTCATTCTTTTAAACAATCCTTTAAAAGATAGGAACAAAACTATGAGAGAGTACACAGACTGGCGCTAGCAGTTCTTTTACTATATTTTACAAACAATTCCTTGACTCCATGGTAGTCAGTGGGAGTTTATCGGTAGATCAAATGACAATTTTGTCAGACCTCAAAGATAGATAAAACATAAAGTATACTTTAATACCTCCTCTCTATGCTGACTGACTCACTAACATCGACTCTTTTTTTTAAGAAACACAGACCAAATCTCAGACTGCAACTCACAAGTGTCAAACAAAATACACAGAATGAGAGAGATCAGAGCTATGTTTCTCTACATTTACCAAACTCGCTTTTATCACATCAGGAATATACCTTAGCAGTCATCCTAAAGATAATTACGACAGCAGAGATTATTTAGAACTTTTCCCTCCCACACTTTCCCCTATGTTTGGATTGAGATACACACACACACACACACACACACACACACACGCACACATATATTTAACAAACTGATTATTATTCTCTGACTATCCAAGGTCTAATGCTGGGGAGATGATAATGTGAGGCTTTTAGATTTTATTGGAATATAAACAGTAATATTATAAATGAAATTTTCATAGCCTTGAATCATAACGCAGTGTAACTAATCAACTCTCCTCACTCATCACTGCCCTATCTACACCTGATATCACAAGCAGCACAAGAGAAACCTGGAAGAGTTTGTCTTTTGCCTCTGTGGTAGCTCAAACTACCTTTTAAATTACCTTACAGAATTAAGAAAGTAAAGTTCTTTATATGCTTCTTGTTCTCCACAAATTATTGTGAGTGTTAACTGAAGAATTCAAAGAGCTTCATAACCTGTTATGATGGTTCTGCTCTTGGTTATGAGTGAAGATTAGGTGTAGCTCAGATCATGTATTTATTATCTTTACTACAATGTAATAATTCACTTCTTACCTCTATCATAATTCCTATTACTATCCTCTTCTCAAACCACTGTTCATTTAAATATTTAATTCTAGCCTTCCTCCAAGAGGTTCAACAGTCTGTGATTCAAAGTCTGGTTTTGATACAGTCCAGCTGCACAACCGTAACTCCGACTTAGTGTCAAACAAAATACACAGAATGAGAGAGATCAGAGCTATGTTTCTCTACATTTACCAAAATTGTTTTTATCACATCAGGAATATACCTTAGCAGTCATCCTAGAGATAATTACGACAGCAGAGTCATTAGTTTTAAAACGACGTAACTCCAAAAAAAGACGAAGGTACAAGATCCTAAAGTAAAGCCAGAGAGTTGCAAGGCAAGAACTCTGCAGCATCGACAACCAGTCTGAGCGAACACACACGCAAGGCCTCACGTTGGCGTGGTCAGCACATGGAAGCTTATCTACTGTGCATAGGAGGCAATAAACAATTGCTTTTAAGCATGAATAGAATATATGGCAAAAACCATCCCCAACTATATTTGCTAAGCATGTAATTAGAAAGAACACTGGAATAAAAAGCTAATGCTGGAGAAAAAATCATGATGATTACCAAAATGCTTGTGTAGTCTTTACTCAAATGCTTAACAGACCGTGTCAGTGACTTGGCACAGCACACTTCTCAAGGACTTGACCATTACCATGCTAACCCAAAGGTCTTTATCTAAGAGATGTCTCCTGTTTTGTGTTTTTCCTAATACGGTTTGAGAACATAGGTATACTAAGACAAGCACATTTCTTTGGGTATTTTCCATATTTAGAGTTTAGGAACAAGTAAAGTGATGTATCAGCACTGTTCAGCATTCGGCGCTGTTGTTAGTTGAACTTTCCACTACACCATCACAATAAAAAGTCTACATTCCAGTGATATGAAATAATCAAGGTCTGCAAGTTAATTCAGTTCCATTGAAGATATTACAGAAAAGCTCAAAAGTTTAGGGCTTCTAATGTGTGTGCAAAAGTGAGGTTTACTTATTCTGCAATAATTATATTTGTCTTAGAAGTGTACTAGTATCATTGCTACACTGCTTTTCTAAGGCATAATCATATTATATTATTATGATACAATACTTGGCCTATGATCTCATAGTTTAGCCACTCATAAATCAAATTACTGTCATGTAAACAGAAGTGCAATTATATTACTTCTCATGCATAACACAGAAAAATCAAACCATTTGGAAGTTAAAACTGAAACTGGTGAAGAAGACAGGGAATAATAAAGAAATCTTTGTTTTAAACTTTTTCCTCTGACATTCTTAGACTCTCCTCAAGGCAAAATTTCTGGTATCTTTTGGTATCCTTTAGAGCATCCAGTATCCTCTGTCAGGATTTTGCTGGGGAGCCAGAACTGTTAAAGCAATAGGTATTGCTTGAAGCTCTAAAAACATGTGTTAAGTTAGTCCCCTCCATGGGGCTAGTATAAAGTGGTAGTTTCACCTACAAACATACAACACAGCCTTTGTGCGAGAAGAATTTTTGACAGGCTGTAGTTAGCCAACTGCAGCAGTAGAGTGGGATTAAGAATACCTTCCACAAGCTTTCATCCTCAGTCCCTCTTCAAATACAGAAACCTGACCATGCACCGCCATGAACTGAGAGCTGGGCATTAGCCTTCCGGACCCGCAGGAATTTTACATTAGCTGGGAACCCTCAGTTTAGATGACTTAAGAATTCCAAAGCATGGACTAAGGTATTTCCAGAGCTAGGCGGAATAGAGTATTTCTGGGTTGCTTTTTTTCAATTTTAATACTAAAATCTTACCTAATCCCCAAAGCAGATACAGTGGATCTTTCCCAGAGTGGTCTGTTGAAATCTGCTGATTGTAGAGCACTCTTTTTTTTTTTTTTTCCATAAAACATCTTGTCTTCATGCCTGTAGCAGAATCTAGTCCTTGCATGACAGTAAATCCTAAGTTTATGTACTGTGATCGTATGTAAATTATAAGTTTTCCATATAAAACACTTTTTTTTTTTCCCCTCAACAATATCCAGATTGCCTCTCCTTACATTTATATATTAGTTTAGCACTTAAAAAGTCAGTGTTGAGGATTCCCCGTTGCCACAGTTCTCCTCCCCTTTGTGGAAGCCTGTTTTTAAAATAACTCACATCCAATTACACAGGTCACTTGTGATAGTGACTTCTCTTGGTGAGCCTGTGGCAAAGTCTGCAGTATCTGAACCATGAAAAATTATGTACTGTATTTCATTTTAAAGATGTGCCAGATTAACAGAAGGTAACTGGGGTAGATTGTGAATAGTAGCAGCTGCTTTACTTGCAAATGCTACAGATACCACTTCTTAGAATTTCTGTTGGATACCTTCATAACAAGTGTTATATTTATTTTCAGCTATGTCACCCCAGCCAATATCCCTTAATGACTTTTGTCATTGTTTTCTCTTGCATCAGTTTAACTCATCACTTGTACAACTGCAACACTTTTACTACTGTTTCATGTAAGCAAAGGAGACTCATGAAACATTGAGAGAAGGTTTAAGACAAATTCTCTTTGTAATCATTTCCTCAGACTTGAAATTTGCACTCATCTAGTATTAAGTATATTATTATACAAAATATATAAAATTCTGGGCAGAATTTTAATGAAATATCTGACAACAATAAGCATTAAAATTATTTTAAGTTATGTTTTGGAGGATCGCCCAGGCAAAACAAAACAAAAGAACACTCTTCTTCCGATACCCCTTTGTATTCTTTAGAGAAATAATTTGAAACTACTATTCTAATATTAGTTCAGAATTAGAAATTAGCACTTGAGCAGAATGATAACGACAAAGATCTATACAAGAAGAAAACTGGGTCATTTTTCAAACTTTCTCAGGAATTTATTTAGACAGTTTGAACACAGTCAACTTTCTAGCCTCAGATGCAATTTCTGTAAAATGTAGATTCTGATCTTCTCTGACTACATCTAAGAATATATACCACATCATATTAAATATAAACATCTTTTGGCCAAAAGAACAAAAAGATAACTTTCCCACTTTCCTCTCTTTGGTATTGAAATCTACTTAAAACCCATATGAGCAGACTGAAATAAAATCCCCAAACTTCAAATTACGAATCTTCCTCGATTATCTCAAAGATTTTTATTTAATATAAATACAAGCTGGAGGAAATAAGATATCCCATAATATTATGATATCAAATATGCAATTTGCAATAGCATTCCTTTATTAAAAACGCCAATTATCATTTCACATAAAATTTAATTGAGGTCATTACCCTCCTGGCAAGTTATTTCTAAATTCTTTCTTCTAATAAGATTTGTTATTTTAACATTTTCCACATCAGTGCTTCTTTCACATCTATATACTTCTTATCCATTTATAAAGATAATAGAAATCACCCATCATTTGGTTGTATCATTGTACTATTAATGAGAAAGCTATCTATTTAACTGCTTATCTGGGAGATGAGATTATAGTTTATGTGTAAAGATGTAAATGCAATCCTCTTAAAAACATAATTTATTATTCTAAAATTATATTCATTAAAATATTAGTAATGCAAAATAACACTAAAGTTATGAATGAATCTTTTAAGATTGTTTCCTTTTGCAGTCTGTATTAAAATACTCTAAATATGTATATTTTTAGAATAAAATTCATTTTTGAAGTGTGCTTACTGCATCATTGCCATATACTTTACAAAGTTATATAAGTTATATATATGTATTACGTAGGCAGAGTAGGTCATGTGGTTCGCTAGGCGAATTCAAATAGTTGTTCCTCTTTTACTAAGAAATAATATATTCTCCAGCACAACTAAGATTACTCTTCTTACCTTGGCGGTTTCCTGAGCCTCATGGGATGCTTTAGTTCATCAGGACACATGTGGTGGAGGGTACCTTGGCTGAAGGGTACACGGCTTCCTCCTGTCACAACACACTCGCCTCAAGTATGCTTAGCACCGACATGCAAGTCATCAACATATTTAAGGCACAATTCTAGTCTGGCTGTTCACGTTATTTTACATATTTACATCATTTATGCTGAAGTTTAACCCTGCTCTAGCTAAAAAAAAAAAAAAAAAAAAAAGTCCTACCTTTAATCAAACTAGATATACTTATTCTTAGTGTCATATTATGTATTTAAAGAGAACATTTTGATATACAAATGTGCAAAGTAAGGGGAAATGAAAACACACTTATTTTTTCTATATTTTACTAAGGGGCACATGAGTAAGCAACCAAAGAAAAAATTGCCCTTAATGAGTAAACGTACATTCCCAGACTGCGAGGGCCAAGCCACATCTAAGGAGCTACCAAGAACCCCTTTAGACGGCTGCTTCAGCGCAGGGAGCGCGCGGAGAGGCTGCGCGAGCAGCGCAGGCCGCTGTGCAGCCGAGCGGCTCCCGTCCAACACCGAGCGGGAGCGGCGGCCGTCACCCCTCCGCGCAAGGGCGGCTGGCAGCGGGGCGCTCTGCCCGCGGGCCCAGCCTCACGCACAGCCAGGACAGTACGGCTGCTTCTTCAGCACCGGACAACCTGATTTTATTGTCACGGTAGCAATAGCTGAGTGAACAAAGTAATGGGGTCCGTGGTGGACCAGGCGGAGCACATAATCAAAATTAACATCGCTTTTTAAAGCTCATTTTGCCTCTAATTAAGACCTTCATAGGCAAATGGCAGCTTAGGACCCAATGTTCCATGGGTGCCAGTTTGCTGACCCCCACCAAGCTGGGACTACTGCCGTTCTGAGACGGGAGCAGACCCGGTGGATGAACAGATCTGCCAGAGCAGGGATGGCGCGGCCACGCTGGCGTGCGGGCCCGAGAGGCTGCGCAGGCCCGGCCGGCCCTGCTCGCGCTGCACGCGTTCGTGCCGAAGCCGGCTCTCCCTCCAGCAGCCGGTCATGGTTATGGGACCAAAGCATTGCAAACACTTCTGTGAAATACAGAATAAGGAAGCCTCGCTAAATGCACTGATGCGAATTACATCAATATCTGTTTCAGTTGCCTAATTTTCCTGCTAGAAAACCCTACTTAAAGCTCACTTACTAGCTTTAATGTTCTTCCTATAAATCAGCAATGACACTCTGCCTTTTTTGCAGACGGATGTTCTCAGAGAAAAAAAAAGGAGGAAAATAAAAGGTAAGCCCAGGGACATGTTTATACAAAGCATTAAACTTAAAACAAGCACAGCTATCTTTGATGGCACTGTTCTTAGCAGTCAAATTTCTTGCTAAATTCCAGATACAAAATCTTTTTAAGAGAGGGAAAACGCCACCAGTTCAATTTTCGAAAGTCGTCACGAGTCTAAGGTAGGAACAAGTACTCCCCCCTACTGGGAAAGATGCCGTGCTGGTGGAAAGGGGATGGAAACCACAGTGTAATATAAAGTGTGGTGGCTCTCGATAGCAAATTTCTTTCTTTCAGACTCTAGGTCAGTGGCTAAAAATCATTTCTTCAGTAGACTCAGAGTCATCATGGGATGCTACAATGCTTTTCACGGGAAAACTGAAATATGACTTCAGAAATACGTAAGATAGAATGATTGGAGGAAAAAAAAAAAAAAAAAAACCAACCCTAGTACATTGTCCTGCAATGGCCTCATACACTTCCCATCAGCAGCTCACGTACTGTAAGGAGAGTGAAGTAACTTCATCTCAAAATATACTCAGCCTTTCTGGGGAGCAGTTATACATTAGATACACTGTTAAAGGAAAAAGTGATCTGGATCAAAGCAGCGCTCTTGGTGTGTTTTTTTTTTTACTGAAAATACCATGTCCACGATTGCCTACTTTTGGGGGACGTATGGTCAGGTGCATTCCACAAATTAAAGAATCACAGTTTTATGTCATTTTCTGATCTATTTGTAATCTGGATGTAAGGTTTTCCTGTTATTTCTAAGAGTTTTGCATTATTTATTTTTTTATGAATGTTCTAAAAATATTTGTTCACCAAGAACAGAACTAGTTTATAATTTTTTTTATGGCTGAATCCCTATTTTAAAAATAAGCTTCTATCCTGGGTGATAGAATATCATAAACTGAGAACAGAGAACTGTTTCCATCCACACTCGATTACTTCTTTCTACATTTTTGTTCATAATGATCCTGCAAAGAGCATCTGTGTGGTACTAGTTCAAAAAAGAAAATATAAATTTTCTAGCAAGTAAAGATTAAATTGCGGATTCTTAAATTATTCAGTTATAGTAGCAGTTATTGTCCTTATGTTATAATTTTCAGAGAAATCATTATATTTTGTTCATCATCTTCTTAGCTATCCATGTATCATACACATCTAAAATATTTACATGATGATTATTGTACTTTAAAAATCGTGTAACTTTTTCTCAATGAATCATTTAATCATAAGAAATTATAGCACAATCTCTTTTTAACACTTTTTATAGAAGGAAAGAAATTACAGAATGGAAGAAAAAGAACAGGAGAGAGGATCATTTTGCACGCAAATGCTTTCATTTACAAGGGAATACAGCACAGATATTTATGTACTTAAAATGAACAACCTTTGCCAAAGACCACTTAAATGAGCATAATTAGGCTGATATAAAAATTTCCTAGGAGGGTAGGATCTATTCCTCTACTTCCATTGCTCTATCAAAGGAGAAGATATTGGTCCGTAACACTCAAAGAACGAGAATCACATAGATATGCACATGTCAGAGCCCTTCAGATGTGAGTGAACTTATGAAAAAAACATTTTCGCAAATATTTAACTAGTTCTAGCTTTGCAAAAAAATAGTAATTCTCATTTTCAAACCGTGAACAAATCCCCCCAATTATCTGTCTACTGACTTTCAGATGTATCACACAGTGATGAAAATACACCCCGTCACTCGTGAACTGCCTGAGTCTGATCAAGCGTATCCTAACTCATAATGACAGAAACCTGCATGATCTGTTAGGTATGGAACATAAAACCTATGTTCACTTCAGCTACTCTGTGAAGCCTCATAAAATTTTGAGAGAGTTACACTAAGCTAATAATATATTGCTGCATCAATTGAGGCAAGAAATACCCATAAAAGTGTTCCTTTTACATGCTCCAAAGGCTCCTGGAGCGAGAAGAGGGAGGGAAAAGCAGGAGAACTACATTTATCAGTGTAGCCTAAGTAATGAGGTCAGAAGGGCTTTGTGCAAACATTAACACTTGTGTTCACAGGAGGAAAACGGTGAATATCAGAAATTAATAAAATTTCATTGTCAAATTAATATTTTTAATAAAAGCTGACTTGATAAAAAGTACATGTGAATGTAAGAATTTTGACTTAGTCCATTACGTGTTCCAATAAGCATGCCTCAATACTGTAACCAGTTTTGCTACTAGAGGGTTATAAGGAACAACCCAGTGAGGATGATGGTAATATATATGTGCTGGACTGCCATAGAGATGTACGGCTGATGGCACTGATGCATGGAAGGCAGTATTCTAATAAAGAATCCCAGAATCCCAGGATGGTTGAGATTGGTGGAGACCTCTAGAGATCATTTAGTCCAACCCCCTGCTCCAGCAGGGACACCCAGAGCACGGGGCACAGGGTGGCAGCCAGGCGGGTTTGGAAGGTCTCCAGAGGAGGAGACTCCACGACCCCTCTGGGCAGCCTCTTCCAGGGCTCAGTCACCCTCACAGGAAAGAAGGTCTTCCTCACATGGAGATGGAACGTTCTATGTTTAACAAAGAATATAACAAAGTAATAGAGTGGGTACTCTACGTATCAAAGTAGAATGGCTCAAGGTACACTTTTTTTTTTTAATGCCCTTTCAGTTTCCTTTTAAACTTGCGTTTGATTTTTTATTAATTTAATAAAATAAAATATATTCTTTAAACTCTAAACTTTTTTAACACATACACACAAAAAAATAAATATTCATTTTCACTGAATGAAGCTCACGAGATAAGCAAGCACAGACATGGCAGTTAAGTGACTTGAGCAGGTGAACCCATCCATGTCAGGTGCATCCTTTGGGTGGAAAATCTCTACCCATCCCTGGCATTCAAATCACAAAGAGCTGCTTCATTCACAAGCATTGTCTGAATTGTATCCATACAGCAAGTTTTTGGTGTAATCATTGAACTTTAAAGCTTTGTCCTAAAACGTAGTGTTCAAAGGATATGGGACTTCTCGACTCCTGAACAGCCTCGTTATTGTACTGCTGAACAGTACTGCTAGGCAAGACTGTGTAGATAATACCCTCATGACACTATGAGCAGCCCTATCCTGTGGTCTGGACCTCACATTTTCCAAAAACCACATAAATTGCAGACAACAGTGCTCCTCAGTTGCCTTTATCCAGTACCCATTTCCATAAAATTGGAATTAAATGTATTCTGGCATCTGTGGCACAGCACATCAGTGCTGGCCAGCGGCTGAAGCTTCTCCATCTCCCTCAGCTCCAACCCGGGATTCTCTCTGGGAGTTCTGCACAGAGCATGGTGTGGCTGCTGTGACTGAGGAGGCCACTGGAACAGGTTCCTACATGGCAACAGGCTCATGAGGACCCTTTCTCACTAAAGCCACTGCACTGGCCCCACAGATGAGACACACAGATGGCTAGTGGTTCCTCATGTTTAGTACCCTGCTGGCTGAGATTTAAGTCAGGACCCTACTCTGAGCAGGTCAGATAAGCCTCCAGAGCTGCCAGGGGATTTGGGGCTGGTCCTGAGCAAGGGGGACCATTTGCTGCCCAGCTTCAGCTTGAAATTCTGGCTCTTCTCACACAGCTCAGCCAGTTTGTCCAGCATCAGCCCCTTCTATCCTTCCACCATGGCAGACACCAGCTTCTTCTGCTGCTGGGATCCTGCTCTGGCTGCTGTCAAGGACGGGCTGGCAAACGGGCACTCCAGGCCACGGCAAGTGCTGCATAGGGACATGCTCGCTGCACGGCACCCGGCACCTTTGGCTGGCAGCTTCGCGTACTTAGCTAAGAGAAGGGTAAAACTGAAACCTCACATCCAGTTTTCTGGAAAATGCATGTTTTGTATTTCTGTTTTCTCTCTCTTTTTTTTTTATTTTTTTTTTAAGCAACCAAAGAACTACACGCACAAACACACAAACCTTCCTTTCCCAATAGTATGGATTATTGCTCCCTTTCCAGCTGAGCGTCCTAATCATTAGGCAAGAGTGAAGCTGCAGACTGCCTGTTCCCCTTCTGACCCCATCGATATGCATTCCTGCCTCAGCTTCAGCAAGAAGCAGAAATGCTCTTAAGTGGAGGATTTCCTTGGTGTAGGGGTTAAGATATTCACCTGTAATTTGGATTCAGTCTGCTTTGAGCTATGCAGGGCTTAGAGCTCAGGTCTCCCTGACTGATTCCTGCTGCACTATTATACTGCAGCTGTTAGGCTATTAAAAGAAAGTCACCACAACCACTGCCTCTATCTCAGAGGCTGTCTCAATAGAGAAATAGAAGAGCTTCACATCTACCAGCTCTCTGCACACTCAGTGGAAGATGCGGACAGCTAATTAAAGCAACCTGGATGACTTTTTGAAGACACCTCATTTCTGCTTACATTAGACAAGGACAGCATTTACCTTTAGGTGGACTGGATCTTCCTTGGTGGGCCTTCAAGGGCATATTCTTTCCTCCATTAACTAGTCAAGGGTGTAAGCAGAGCGCATGCCATATAATGCAGACATACTGTATGTCAGGAAAATCTGACCTGGGTTCTGCAGTTCTCATGAAACACTGAACTAGATGGGAAGGGCCGTACCCAGTGGGAGCTGAGTCGGGCGAACTACTGGAATCTCTCCCTGACACTTTAGCTGACTGGAATAGGTGGCATTTTAAGAAAACTGTTACTGTACTATGAGCTAAGACTCGAGAATGGGGTTGGCGTTCTCAGCTTTCAACCAGACCCTTCCTGAAGCATGAATAATGCTTTTATATGTTCTTATCTTTTCCTTTAGAACAGTCATGCAGCTGGCCAAGGCCTAAAACAATAGCAGGTGTCTGCATCAGACAAATGTTTGCTTTAAAATAAGAGTATTTCTGCAAGATAAGGATGGATGCTGAGCTAAAAAAAACTCAAAGGGAAAAAATTAAAAATGTCACTTTAACTTCTTAAAAAGTTATGACAAGTCACTTAAATTCTCTATGCTTATCCCTAATCAGGAGAACAATATTTTGCTACTCCACAGAAATTTTTAGTTACTGAATTAATGTGGTCATTGAACTGGAGTGGCCTGTCATTATTTAGCTCTATTACTTTCCTTCAGAGGGAAAAAAAATAAAAAAAAAAAAACAGAAGCAGCAGTTACTAGAACAACATCTGCAGCCCATATAATAGATGTCAAAGCACAAAAGCAATCAAACAAATTCTGGAAGTACTGCTGAAAGACTAAGTGCTAGTTTTCCTTAATGATTTTCCAGGTTTGACAGAAATAGAAATTTTGGCTATATAACAGAGGGTATACTGGGAGCAGGTGAGAGCAATCTGGTAAAAAGAGAAAGGGAATCAGGGGCTGGTGACCTTCACCCTGCGGAAACACGGGCAGCCTGTGCAGGGAAGGGCACAGGCTCTGCCTGCCACGAGCGAGTCCCACATCACGAGCAGCTGATAGTCGGACACAGCAGAAGCTCTAGCCAGGAGACAGATGCCTCCGCATGCAGACCCGTCTGGGCATCTGGGTCACCTGCAACTGGGAAAGGTCTGTACTTGGGCGGGAAACGTTCATGCAGTAACAGCTGCCTTACTGGTCAGATTACTGCGTAACTGACCAAATGCATTACTCCTAGACTCAGTAACCGGGTGACCATCTAATAATTGAAAATTTCACTTGTCTCTATTATTATTTTTTCTTTTTATTTTAAAATATTTTATTTACTAATAGAATACTAATAATATATTTTCAGCTCTGGTATTAAAATTATATCTCTAAGCCAGGAAATTCTTCCTTTTTGTACAAATTTATAAGCAAGTTTGTTCTGTGAAAAGATTTATCTAAAAAGGATTTTTATTAATGTTAATAAATCAGCCAAAATTTCAGTGAGTATCACAGTATTTGCAAACTAAGCTATGTATTTTATAGGCTTACTTAAAGAAACATGCACTGTGCAGTAACTCAAATATTTGACTTAAAGAACTGTTCAACATATAATTTCTGAGCTGGACAGTAGTTAAAGCTGAAGTGGAAGGAAGTGTGACTGTTTCCTATGTAGGTATAGCTCACTTTCCGTTCTGAAAAACTGAAAGAGAGATGCAAAAACAAAGATTTCTTCCCTTTGCAAAAGAAAGCCCTGACACTATTAATAAAAGAATAAATAGAGAAGTAGATCCTCTAGGAACGCAGGCCACCTTTTATTCCTCATGGGACTAGAAAAGAGAAAAAGAGGGAAGGCTGCCAGCACATAAAAGTAAATATCAGGTAAGAAAATCCTAGTCAATATATTTTTTCCTTCAGTCAAGCTATTTTTAATACATATAGTCCTGTCTCTAGGAGACATATGTTATTGGAAAGATTAGTTTTGCAGTACCTATTGCTTCTACCAGCCTGCATCAAAGTAAATTTCGAGCTGTGCTGACAGTCTAATACCTGCTATCAGGTTCTACCTGTAGATAAGAGGTGAAAAAACATCTGTTGAAGGCCACCCTTAAAAAAACTCTTGGTTGGTTGTATTACAGTAAGTTTCTAAAAACTCATCTGTTGCACAATTTCTTCACAAAAGTCAAATGGCAATAGGGGGATAATAAGAAACAAGGAAAATCTGATTTTCATGTACAGAGTAGCAATTTCTGAGGTTCTCTTTCACATGCTTTAAGCCAAATTAACTTGAAATGCACTGTAAATTACAGGTGACCAAGACATTGTTCAAAACGCACAAAAAACGTTTGCATAACCCTGATTTGGGAGAATCCCATGATTAAACTGGCTGGCTGGAAAGTAGCACTGCAATTTATGGAAAAGAGTAAGCGATTGCTGATGGGGAACAAAAGCCCCACCGGCTCCGATGTTCTGACTACTCCTGGCCAAAACGGAAAACCTCCCCCTTTTTCCTCTCCCTTTCTATTTCAAATCAAACTAAACTAGCAAAAAATACTGATGTTTGATTCAAGTTCTTCAGAAAAAAAGCTATGTGCCCTGCTTTGCCTATTTCTCAGACCAAACCTTTCTCCAAAGGAAAGCGAGAGAAGCCCTCACAGGACACTGCACAGATACGTGCATGTTCATTTTTTCACATTGTTCAGCGCAATTAAAATCTTTCAAGACATATTTGGTATTTTTAGGATAGAAGCCAGGGACTGGTAGTCAGTCCACCCATGATGCTAAGGCCATGTAAATACAAAAAAGTTTCAAACAGCAAATATGATATCTCATTTAAAAATACAGGTAATCATTTCCTTTTGGATAGCTGTAGAGGAATAAGAACAGTCCCAACAGGCCCTAGAAGCCTGACAGAGGTTTTGGGGGTTGCTTGATTTTGAGCTCAGCAAAGACTCAAGAAAAACAGTAGAAGGAGCATTTTAGGAGCTCCCGTGCACACTGGCAAGAAAAGAAATATTTATTTTCAGCAACGCCTCAAGGCCAGCTGAAGCTCATGTTCAGCACTACAAAGAGAAACCGCCTTGAAGTCACTACGGAGAGAACCAGAAAAGGGAAGTCCTGCTCCGTCCACACTGCCTCCCTGGAAACAGCAAAATGTCCACTATTGCACCTGATTATTTGCTTTTTGTGTTGGGTTCTAGTTACATTTTAGATGGGATGCAGCTTACTCAAACCTGGGGGAAAGTATGAGGTTTTGTGATGATAATTGGTACATTCATTTTCTTTTCTCTTAATTTTCACTGAACTCCATTTCCTAAGCTAACACTTCCTTTTGAAATTTGCTACCAGAATGACAGCTCTTAAGTTTATTTTTTTGTTTCCATCGGGACACTAAAATATATCCTTTTAAAACCTTTTTGACTCACATCAGTGCAGTTTTTAAGCCAATAGAAAACATTTGTTAGCCTTCCAGTGGACTGACTTATGTGAGTTGCCGGCTCTCCCATAAAGCGACACATTATTTCCCACACCGGTCAGCGTGTCATGTATTGTCATGCAGAAGTGGAAAAGCAGCTTCTAACACATCTGGCATTAGTGCTGCTCAATTAGAAGTCTACATGTATTAAAAGTTGTTATGCTTATGCCAATTTATATCCCCTTAAGGCTCAGACTTGGCCAGCAACTTTTTTGGTTTTAAGAATCCATTAAAATAAACAGAAAAAATGCAGGTGTCTTCCTGTCTCATAAATAAAACATTCACATTTGTTATTCTTAATTTTGTAATATAAGAGCTTAATATTTTACAACTAGATATACCTTTCGCTTATTTCTCCCAGAACTTTTTTTTTTTCTGATTTATAGGTTACTTATCCATAGACAACACTTACTAGAATAGAATACATTAACATAATATTTATGTGTGGGAACACTATTTTTCATACATAATTTTGTTTTTCACTTGTACATATGCACATTCTTGCCCACAGAATTTATTTTATGATCAGTATAAAATTACCACTAATCTATTACATCTCCTCCATACAGAAAGGTCTTAGAGTTATGACTTAAAGAAACAAGATTAAGCAGAAGGCAGGGAGATAAGAAGCAATATTTTTTAGTTCTAATCATGAATGTCAAATAAAATCTGTAAAATGCATGATATGATCTGAGAAGCAAACACCGCAAGTTTACGACTTGCGCTAAGGGACAAACTCACAGTCTGGATTTGAGAAAGACAGAGGTGACCTTGAGAGAAGTGACTTTAGCAAGAGTTTCTGCAGTTCCAGACCTACCTGCTGAGAAGTGCTAAGTATACATTCCCATATATACAAGGGGTTTCTCTCAAATACTACGGAGCTCGGTATGAAGCGATGATTTCGCTATGCGGGTGCGTCTGGAGCGTGGGATCCCGCAGGCCTGCCGGGCGGGACGGGGCGGCGCGGAGAGCCGCCAGCCTGCCGAAGGGCACGGGCTGCCTCCAGCGAGCTCGTGCGCACGCAGACGGGCCAAGCAGCTCCCAACACAGGTTTAAATCTGCCTAAGTGTAACAAAGAATCCTAGTCGTCATCACTCTCAAGAAAGTCATGGGTTATAGCCAAAGGCAGCCGATATACAGTGATTTCCTGGATTTTGGTAGTATCATGGAAAGTATGTGCACTATGTATTAAGAACCTGTCCTTTCCCTGGTCCTTCCTCACACTGCACATGTCAATATGAGGAGGAAAAGGGTACAAAAACCTCTGGACCCTTTAGATACAACATATCATGGGGACATTTTTACATTACAGAAATGAATCTTATGATGAATTAAAGATGGAATCTAAAAAACATAGTTGTAGGTCACAAAAGGTCTGGCTGAAATGATGCCCCTTCCAGGCCTGAAAGTTGTCTCACTTCGACTGTTTTTTCTAGGCTGACATATACACCAATAGTGTACATCTAACATATATAAATGGGGATAAATTTAGCTTTATTACATGCCTAGAAACCCTGTTTAATTCCTCTGAAGAAAATAGAATTAAAATATAGGAACCGAGGACAGAATCTGACATATCAAAGTCTAATATTAAAAATTTATGTCAAGAAGCTTCTGGTTCAGTTTTTTTATCTCTAAAACATATTTATTATTTCCAAATTCTATTTTAACTAAAATGATGAAATAAGGCAAAAGAAATAGGCACTGATTAATTCCTAAATGCAATTGCAAAAAAAAAAAAAAAAAAAAAAAAACCCACAACTTTTAGAATCATAATTTCAGTCCCTGAAAACATTTTGTTTCTATATATTGGCTGTCAGGCTTTTTGCAAGGCCTGCACAGTTAACAGCTTTACTCTAAAATATGGGCCTGGCCTGCTCCAGGGCCAGCCGTGCCACAGCGCCGTGGCTACCCACAGCAGGGCACGTATAGCAAACAATAAGATTCCCATAATAATAGCATGCAAGCAAGCTTAGAAGGCATAAATGTTTCTGTTTTTTTTTTTTTTTTTTTTTTTTTAACTGCTAAGTTACTCTTCGCAATAAATGAACAGTGAACCATATGTCCAGCAAAAAGTATTCCCAGTAGATCCCCAGTAGCGTTTGGGGAGGGAGGGAGGGGCAAGGGGAGCAAATAAAACATCAGACGTATTATGGAGAATTTCCCCGTTGCCTAAATTCTGTGCCAGGACTGTGTCTACAAGAAGGGATTTATTCTCGTGGACCTTTCCGCTCAGCTATGCACTTCCTGTTAATGAGATCAATACCTAGGTCTATTCGGAGCTGGTTTAATATTCTTAATTAAGGTTCGTTTAAGGTTCATTCTAGCTATAAGTTCCCCTCCCCCTCATCTTTTAAAGACCACTTTTTAGACTCAGTATTCATTTGTAGGTAGTAAGTGATCTTCATTTAAGTTCATTGTTTAAAGTTAGGAGTTCCTACATGACAAAGGACCTGGCAGTAAAAAAATGGATTTTTTTAAAAAAGTGAAAAATGATTTTTATTCTTCTTTTATCCCCTTACAATGTCTATATAGTTTTATTTCTTAACAGCATAAGTGTAACTTCCTCGACTTGCATGGAAAGAAATTTGTCATGATGGTAAATCATTCTCTCTTATGACATGTTCCTTTCTTTGCTTTTAAATGGAAAAAGCTTTTCTGTTATAAACCTTGAAAAGGAAACAGTACAACTGGAAAGTAGGACAGTCACAGTGCAATGTGTGCTAAGCAACACATTGAAACACTTAGTTGCCTTCAAAAAGGGGCTACAGAGATCATGATAGCCAATTCCTATGAGATCAGAAAGACTTGCAGGTCCTCAAAGTTTTCAGCAATTGTTCTTTTGTTAAAAAAGATAATTATGGCCTCTTCCTTGATATATAGAGCTGAAATGTCTGTCTTTTATATTTTGCAAATAAACTGTATTTTGTCCCTAGACCACTGTTCAAGTGATACACAGTTAGGTATCACCAGCCAGGTGATAAACATTCATCTGACATTATTTATCCTAGATTAAAGCAGACTAGTACAAAAAAATTGCAATCCAAAGTAGCTTTTATAAGAGAATTCTGAGCGTATGTGGTTTTTGTTTCCATTACCGTCATTATAAACTACCATGATGTCCCTTGAAGCTGAATAAAATCCCTCAAACTCCTTCCTTTAAAGAGATCAGTTAAACTGTCAGCTTACAGGCTTGTCTTTGCATGACTGATACCACTTCTATGAAGTTGTGTTTGGTAAACATTCTACATTGAGCAGTTATCATGTAGTATTCGATTAAAAGAAATAGCATGAAGTTTTACAATTTTACTTGTATAATACAGGAAAAAATGTATTGCAGAGAATGATAATATAAATAAAGGCACTGGCTATGAAATGCCTTCTGGAGGAAGCAGGCATTCACATAAACTTATTGCTTATCTTGCACCTTTTTATTCAAGTTGGAAAAGGCTCTAATGAGATAGTTCTACATTCAAGTGGATTCTCAGGTCTCCAAGAATGAACACATTGCTATTCCATAAGTTTAGTAATATTTTCGGGCTGTGTCCTGCCTACTTTAACAGACATTAGTTAAACTATCAGGTAAATTCTGCCTTTTAAGAGGGATGACTTCATAATTCTATCTAATTCTCAAGATTCTTGAACACTGAACAGGGATACAAAAGTCCCTAGCTTGAATTCACCAAATCTTACTGTCTCACAGTCGAACTTTCAGCTCTCAAGGCACAATGATAAACTTGCCAAACAAACAAACAAAAAAAAAATCAGAGGCAAAACCTAACTTTTCTATGCAAAGAGAAGAATATATCCATACCTATGTTTTTACTAATAAGTCATTTAGTATACTAAAATATTTTCTACAGAGCTGAATGAAAAGCTAAGAAATATTCAGCTAATATGAGAAAGCCTACCCAAACTTGTAAGACTAACAGAAAATATATGAAATCCACAAAAACGGAATAAAGTGGTTTAGATTCTCATTTTCTTCAGTCTGAATTCTCATATTTTTCAGTCTGAATGTACATTTAAATTATCCAGTTTTTCCTTGCAATAGGAGGGTAGTAATTTGCTTTTAAAGAATTCAAGAAGTGAAGATTCCTGTGTAATTCCTAACATTAAAATGGTAGGGCTTTAACAGACACATATAATATCATGAAACTCACTATGAGATTACAACATTGACTATATACCAGCACTAACACAGAGAAAACATTAACACTTTTTTCTTTCATCTTTTATGTTGTTCAAAATAAGAACTGATACTGTATTCCATGTGCAGTTCTTGCAGCATAAATGCAAAGCCCTAAGTCTAGCATATTTATGTTATGTTGAACATAAAATATTACTTAAAGGTGGGCCTACCATGAGACTCCCTATCCTGTTACCATACATCCAGAAAGCAAGCACAAGAGGGCAGCAATTTAAGCTCCACAGCATTAATAGGAAATGAATTTAAGTTGAACCTCTATCTCCTACAAAATTCTGCACTACAATCTAGATTGAAGTTAAGTATGTTGATAATAATTTACAATAAATTCAAATCTATAACGTGATCTTGTTTCTAATTGTATTTCTACTCCATTTCAAAAGAAAAAATATGTATAAACAAGCTTTTACTTGCAGAACAAAACTAGCATGCAATAACCTTATTATCTCCAGAGAAGAGCAGATAAATGTATTTACTGCCCTTCAGCAAGTTGGTTTCAAGTCAGTCTGCCCTCCTCCTAACTACAGCAGATTTACTGATCTTGGAGCAAATACACTGACCTCTAATAATGTACATCACCATTGTTTGCTCACCTTTATTCCCTGAAACCTGCACATGAAAGGCCTAAAAACTTCCTTTTTTTTTTTTTAATTGTGAAATAATGCAGCTACTGTTTCTATATTATTGCTATACAATATTAGAGTCAAATTTCTCTCTTATTTAGCCATTTTAAGAGTAAAAGGATTCAGATGTAATATATAATGCAATGCATTTCTTCACATTTCGTAGTTGTTAGATAACTGTTTGATAATTCTGAATAGAACCATGGATGGAGAGAAAACAAGGAGATGTCTGCAACAAGCACATGTCTTGTAAATAGGTTGCAAATTTAGGTAGCTGTCCATTGATATGGTCAGTGCTGATCTCTTCAACTACAAATTTAATGGAATTTGTCTGAGATAGTCTTTATGAATTTAGAAGAATTTAGTATTTCTAATTAATCAGTAAATACATAGGGAAATTTTACACTCCTGAAAGAAAGTCAGGCATCTAAAAACTCCTAAGTTTAGTTTCCTTAGTACTGTATTCATCTAATTATTCTCCAGAAAATCCATCCTCAAAACCTAAAGTCATTTTACTGGACAGTGTTAATTTCTTATGAGAATAGCTTATTACACTGGATAACATCCATTTATTACTTGAATTTAATTTACAATTTAATTTCATTTTAATTAAATTCTTCCTACATTTTGAAAAGACCTATATCTAACTGCATTCAACTCCACAAATGACTTTATGCTAACAACCAATTTATCAATTCACTCCATAGGGATTATATGTACAGCATGAATACACAAGACCAAAAGCAGGGAGAGAAAGGGGGGAAAAGCCCATTCAGCACTATTCTGACATGTAAAGGGGAGAAAAGTTTATCTGTTTAATTCATCTAATTTAAATGAAAGAATTGATGACATAGGCTTGATTGTTTAGTCATGTTGTAGAAACAATGTTTGATATTCAAAAGTTAGGCAATTCAAAAATCAGAGATCCACATTAAGACCGCCTGAATTCCACTTTTATACTTCTATTTAGTGTTTTCTATTTGCTTGTTCTAGGCTGCGATGGATGTTTCGGAGCTATGTTTGTTCAGTGTCTTCTAAATTTGAATGACTGTTGGAAATAAACTGAGGAAGAATTCCCTCAAACATTCATCCAGAAATCCCCAACTACTGCCCTTTTAACTGAATATAGGTCAAGGACTGATATCAATGCTGGAAAAATTGCTGAAGAGCCCTTACAACTTTTCTCTGGGTTCCCATAAAAAGGAGATTCCTCAAAATCAGCCTCTGGACCTGTGAAAGACTCATTTCCTTTATGTATTTATTGTACTATGAAAATCAAAATAGAGGATGCAGTCACGAGATCAGAAGTCTTGTGGCATGGAAGGACAGTGACATGGGAAGTGCAGATGGTGGCAGATCCAACTTCTCAAAAGAAGTCCATGTGCATTAAGCATAACCCCGCGGAGCTAGGGAGCCTGCGTGAAGGCCGGAGGCGGGCTGCAAGGGGCAGCGATCCTGCTCTTAAGCACTTGAATTGGTTTGTAATCCCAAAGAGGAACGCTAGCCCATTGAACACAGAACCAGAGGACTAAATAAAGTGTCCAGACAGGCTTCTAGAATATCCTGCAGTCATAGTCCACATCCATGGTCTAGGGACAGAGGAAAACATAAAAGTGAAGGCACAGAGGCACAAGTGGGAAGGGCTGCATGGGAAGCTGGAAAGAGGCTCTCCGTATGCGAATTCCTGGAACTGCTCCCAGCTGGCAGCAGACAAGGCAGAAGGGCTACAGAAGCAAAGTTTACATGCATATTTGATTAACACAGTGAAAAGGTATAAAAATTAGCAGAAAGTGACACATTTCTCGAAGATAGGGAACTTGAACAGGAAGGACAGGCTTTCTTTAAACTATGATGAAAATGCAGGCTGCTCGATTTTAGTAACAAGAGGGTCATAGAGGAGTTTTGAAGATGAGGGAATTCAAATGGATACTGTAAACACCCTTCAACCGAGACATGATGAAGCTTGGTGTACTCATGATGTATCAAATAGTCATAAAATCCAAACACCCTGTATCCTGAAAAAAATCACTACAGTTATACTTAATTTCCAAATGGGGTACTATAATAAAACGAGAAAAGTTATTGAAAAGCAGGAAAAAAGGGCAGCTGTAAAGTTAAATATTTATAATTGCTGTAGAAAATATAAAACATAAGATTCTGGAGACTCAGAACAAATGTAGAGTCACAAAGAAATGAGGAAGGCCCGAAAAAAAGCCAGCATAGCTAAAGAGAGAAGTTAAAATGGCTATTACCAATGAGAAGAAAAACTGAAGCTTTATCTAAATGAGGAAAATAGGAATGACCATGATCTCTGGCATATTAAATTGAAAAATGCAAACAAGACAGGTCATTAAAAAGTTTGGGTGGTAAGTACAAAAAGCAAATAGTAATAAATCCTTCTTTAAACACATCAGAGGCAGGAAGATCACCCCAGAGCTTGTAAGGGCAACAAAAGGTCAAGGTATAAAGGAAGCACAAAGGACTAAATGAATGTTTTGCATCTGTGGTCACCAACAGTTTGGGGAGCAACCCACTATTTATAAAGGACTTACAGAAGAAGGTAGAAAAAGAAAACAAAATATTGATTGAAGAGGTCATGGAAAAGACAAACTCAGCAGTAACTAATCTCTAAGCCCAGAAAATATTTATGCAAGAGTTTTAAAGGAACTCCAAGATGAAAGACCTAAAATACTAATTGTGGTGTGTATAATCTCCCTTTACCATGCTTTCAAACCAGAGGCTTTGAAAAGAGTTAACATGGGGACAATTTTTAAGAGAGCCCCAAGAAAGATCTGCGGGAGCTCTGACCATTATGTTGACATCTGTACCAAACAGAAAAGTAGAAACTGTTGTATAGAATTTTTTTTTTTTCCCCTCAATGCTTAACCTAAGTTTGACTTTACAGAGAACTTGGGATCTATTTTTCCTTCCTCCATTTGCCCTCCTCCATAGGCCTAAAGGTGGCAGCATCAAGTTACTGATAATTCAGCAGTTTTAATCAAACATAGCAACAGTTACTCTTAAAAACAAATTTGATTTGCAATTTTAAAATGAACCCTTTAACTAACAGGTCCTCAAAGGATTCAGAGATCAAGGGGTTATACTGATTAATTTAAAATAATATCTTGATTACTCTGCTGTAATCATGCACAATATAGTATGTGTACAATTCATATCCTGCAGAGAGCATCACAGATCCACTTTAACAGCACCTCTTTAGATTTATATAAAACACAAATGTTGCTTCTATGTCTGGGTCTACGCAAGGACTCCCTACTGCAGCAGAATCAACAGAGTTTGCATTCAACAAAACAGGATGCAAAATTTGGGAAAACAGACACCCGGCTCCACACAGAAATATAATATATCAGATGTCTAAGAACTAACTAGAGAATTATACAGGCAAATACATGGACAGCTATTCTGGCCTAGATTCTTTTCTATTATGCATGAGGATGTAACAGATTGGAGAAATGAGTGGCAACTTTAGCACACCTGGGCCTACATTTTATATGACTATCGCAAGTATTGCGTCCACACAGCACACCCTCAAAGCTCCCAGATGTGCACGTAACATGGCTATGAAGTTACCTAAAAATAACCATTATCTTTTTTATATAAAATGGGAAGTAAAACAAAGTCATTTTACAGATATTTGTACATGGCTGACAGGGTGAGATCAAAAGGTTCGTATGTAAGAAAGTAATTATGAACAGGTATAGGTGCCATTACAATAGTTTTGTAATGGTCAAATCATGTGAGAGTTCTTCTTAATAAGACTGAGCCTTCAATCAGATCAAGTCTTATCTTGTGTACAGCTCATTCTGTCTGAAAATGTTATACTGGAAGGTTTTTACTCAGGCTAAAATTTCTGGAAGGTTTTAGTCAAAAAAAATGTATTTTTTATTTTTAAAATTTAATGTATTTTTTGACTAAAAATTTAATCATTTTTTTCAAAGGAAAATTAGGGTCAAACATGACATTGTGCTTATTCTTGAACAAAAATAGTTAGATTAGGTTTCATAAGTTTGAATCAATGGCTTTAAACACAGCAGACAACTTTTCTCCTAAGGATATATAGGTTGTCTGGGCTGTGGAATTCTTACAGAATTTATCTATGTCACAAGCTTTTATAAAAAATACAGTTCACAAACAGGAACTCATCTCAGCAGAGTTCACTGTCACTGTGTTTTTAGGCCTCTCACAAATCTTCCCATAGATAAATGAGAGTGCACATAAACAATTCCACAAGAAGCTAAGAATGATTTTTCATGAACCAGTCTTTTCCAGAAACTTTTGAATTGGAAGAACTAGGCACTGGAACTGGAAAGAAGCAGTTTATGAATCTTAAGTTTATGACTGCATTGGTAACAAATCTGCGTTTCAGGAGAAAATATTACTCTGACAGTATTTCTGGGCATTTTTCAGTGTGTTTTGTTCAAAATCAAAGAATACACACAAAGCAGTCAGGTGAAGAAAGAAGATTATTGAACTGGTAAGGTCAAGCACCCAAGCTGAGGCTCTGATTGCCAACAAAAACTTAACCAGCCTGCATTGCTTATATAGCTTATAATGCAAACCTTCACTACATGATCACATACACTTTTTCTTAAAAGCTTCAGTTTTGACAGGACATAGAACAGACTTCCCCTAGAATACGCAGGAGATGTGATAGAGGCTGATCACTGCAGCACCCTGGCTAGCTTGTTAGAGGTATGGAAGCGATACAGCAAACTTACTATAAGCTTGTGGAAGAGGAAAACATGGTTTTCTAATTAAAGTGGCTGAATTCCATCTTACGGAAACATGGAAACAGTTTTTGTTCCTGAGATCTGAGTAGCTGAGGAAAGCAAATTTCTCATGCTCAGTCGTATGTGTAGCCCTTGTCCTCTAAGTACCTGATCTGTAGTGATATGGTGCCATTTGCAGAAGTATTTCCTCCTCAAAAATGAAACCACAGTTGACAGGAATTTTCTGTAATGCTTAGGACCCAAAGGTTCTAAGGCTCTAAGTGCTACCCGTACTATGGCTACTTGTGGCTTTGTCCTCTTACGAATTCAGTCTCCATTCTAAAAAGTGGGGTTAATTCCACCCCTCACCCACAAGGGTGTTATGAAGATTCATTAGTGTTTGTGAAAAAGACAGATAATAAAATGATGTGCACCACAGAAAAACTCTTGAGGAAATCAAGCCTTCCTTCTTCAGAGCAGCAACCAAATAAACTAGAGTAAATAATATATGGGGCAATGCAATGAACAATGAGGAGACAACAAAATATTGAAAAGCTGCTTATTAGCTGAGCACTATTTATTCTGTTTACTCAATAAGGAAGAGATGCCCCAACTAAAGATTGCTGTAATCTAAATACAAGCGGCACAAACTAGGAGTGGAGGAATAATTAATTCTGTACCTTCCTAGTATCTGTGTTCTTTGCAAACAATGTAATGTTCTCTCAAAAATTTTAATAGCATAAGAAAGACTATGTTAAAGTGCTATTTTTTTTGACAGCTTAAATTTTCTGAAACATTTTGATACCCAGTAATAGAAGATGCAGTAACACAGCATCTTCTATTTTTAGCAGTCATTTTGACCCCAAAGAAAGAGGTAGATGGAGCAGTGGATAATTCACTGTGTGTCAGACCTGAGATCACAGCCAATACAAATTCTCTTCTTATTCCTGTGCTGTCCAGGAGAGATAACACTATGGAACAGAAAATAACCAAACTTGACTTTTGCTTCAGCAGACTGCATGAGAGAATATAAACTACACTCAAATCGGAATAGGAAAACAAACTTATAATTACTACAGTATTTTCAATAAAGTAATTTTAATTACCAAAGTTGAAAAGTGCTACTTATTAGACTTGCAAGGAGCACATTTTTTTTCCTGAACTCCTGTTGTTACGAAGTATAATACATGAGCTCATAATCTTCACCAATTACAAGGCAGTAGTATTTAGCAACAAACAGTGCTGTTAAAAATGCTTTAAAATTATCTTCAATAAATGCAAGTTTAAACTTTTGCTCCAATTTTCAGGTTTCTAATAATAGAGTATTTGAGCCTTAATAAATCTTGGAAATCTAATTAGACAATGTTAAGTTCTCTCTAGCTGAAGTCACAGATGTTTCATACTGAGAAAATCAGCAAGCCCCAGGGTTTGTTTGGTCTAGTGTAGTGTCAAATTTTCATGGATAATTTAATAGCTAATAACTCTAATTCTTTCCCGTAAACCAAGAGATGATAAATAATGATTGCTCTAAAACCATAAAATTAACCCTCTAGGCTAAGAAAATTTTTCAGAGACTGTTGAGGAGATTAACTTCCAGGACTTAATGTTTCTTTATTGCCAATTGTTCCTAAGTTGTACACATTCCGCAATAAGACAGAAAATGCAAATATATATAGTGAAATTGTGCAATTTAGAAAGAACTATACATCAAGGACACTATAAGTATCTTCAATCTGTTATGCATACTGACTAGTCTACAGTGAAATGTAGGACTCTCCTTTTATATAGGACTCTAGTATCGAAAGCTTGTGGTTGCACTCCATGTTTCCTGTAAGAAAATATTGGTTTCTGTCTTGAAAAGACATCTTCTCTTGCCTTAGAAATTAAAAAGAACAGCATAATCCCCTTTGTTTGTTTGTTTTGTTTTTTGTTTCACAGAAGTTGCAAATAAAAACAACAATTATTACTATTTTTAATAGAAGATAGCCACACAAGGATGACTAATGTCACTTCATATACAAAGCCCTAGGATTTTGTGAACGGACACACTTTCAACGTCAGTCATTCTTATCAGCAGGATCATTCTTACCTGCTTTTATAAAATCGTGTGCAGAGTCACTGTGCAGAGTGCAGTGGGTATGTCATGTGAGCAAAATGCCATTGCAAGTACTTTTAGAAGAGCAACCCCATAAAAAAAAATGAATTTGGGGATAAATACCATTTTCTGCATTCCATCATCATACGAGTTTGTAACAGTTTTTCTCTCTCCTGATTTTTTAATGCAGAGTAGTTGGGTTTAGTTTTAAGCAAAATGGAAACGGAGAGATGGCAATAAATAAAGTTTTGGAAGAATGTGGAAATTCAGCAGAATTCAGGAAGCATAAATTCTAAAGATGTACTACAGTATTTGGGAAGAGCAGTTTATCTAATCAAAAATAATGTGCAAAAGTGTAAAGAGACTGGTACAGAACTGAATTTTTATGGGTAACATTCACAAATTATACCATCGCTGAAAAAATGATACTGAATACATACATTTTGAGGGGTAGCAGAAGTTGAAGAGGATTTCAGCTGACCATGAATAAACCAACGAAAGATAAAATTGAACGGTCTAAATTACCATTCTTCAGCCCTCATGCCATTCTCTCACGTAACTAATAGTTTCTATCACTTAAGAGAAGCTTACAGCAAGGAACTTCGAAGACTTCAAAAAAGGTAGGTACGTTGGCAGGTTAAAGGTAAATCATCTCTAAAGTTGATTCATTCATATGAGAGAGGAAAATAAATTACCTAAAGAATTTTTATGTTTTAAATTAACACTATGAAATATTCAATGATTATCTTAATTCACTATGTAGATCCAGTCAGAAAAGCAAGCAAGATGTACGAACACATGCAAAACAATATGGGGAATAATGCAGAGGATGTTCCAATGCTTTTATATACATTAATTTTGCTGTTTAATAAAACACTATTTGCAGTTGTAGGCTTTTCATTTCAAGAATCATTGTGCAATTCAGAAAAGAATTGCCAATAAAACCAAAGCCACTGAAAACCTGCTTAAGAACAGAGATCAGAGACACTACAATTATTTTCATTAGAAATAAGTATACGAAAACATAAAAATAATAATAAAAACCAACTGTGTAACTTCCTGATTATGTATCTGTCCTTATGTGATTTGACAATGCAAACCACTACTCAGCCATTGCGACAACAAAATACATTTCTTCCATATAAGTTTTTAAAAAGATAGATGTCTCCCATACATTTGATTATGAGATAACTGCTTTTAAATTATAGGTTCTGTTTTCCTTTCCAAATGGTAGTAAGTTTGCAACATTAATCTTGCTAGGACTTGATGAAAACACACCGAATACATAAAAGTAAGATGGAATTCATAGCACGGGGAATGAGACTACATGTGGAATCAATAGTTGTATAATAAACTAACACAGACGTGGTCAAGGAAGAAAAAAAAAATTGCCAGAAATATTACTTTGAGCCTGCTTTGATAAGACTGACATGCCAATCTGGACAAAAATGAGGCAACTCTTCTTTAGGCTTGTATACATATTCCCAAACACTTTCTTCACTTTCTGTGACATTCTGAGTGAAGAGCCGTGATGCTGATGCAGAAATGTGAACATCAGGTCCCAGGTACATCTGCACTGACAGGTAAGACTAGGACCTTGACCACGGCTCTGTTTCTTTGGGAATATTCTCAATTTATTCTGATAGAAATGGACTTTCTGACAGCTATTGAAGTACACTGCCAAAACCTATTGTAATGAAATTTAAATTATTTTTCATGACAGTCAGGAATGGATCTCTCCCATACCACACCTTGAAATATTAAATGAATACTTGGAATATAAAGATTTTTGCTTTAGCATTAACAATGCTTATTGCTCTTATATACAAATCTTTGGGCAGAACAATGGAGCTATGGCATATAATGAAATCAAAATGAAAAGCAAGTCACATCTTTTAGTGAAGACTGTAAAACAGCCCACAAGATGCTCTCTAATAGTTTGCGCCCATGTTCTCGATATACCTTCTAATATATCTTGAAACATCTTGATAAATACTTGCTCGAAGACATGCATGTGAGCACAACACAGAGGTTCGTGTCTTCCCAAGGAAGGGGGTTCCCCCACACGCTTTGGCTGATGAGCAGGACAACGGAATATATGCAGGGGGGAGCCTGAGCGGAGCCACGGCTGAGCGGGACCAAAGAGCATATGCCAAGAAGGAAACTGCTCCCCCTTCTCTGGCAAGGGGGACAAAGGAGGCCGGTGACCTCAGGTAAGAACAGGAGGAAGGAGGCCGGGAGTTCGGTGTAGGCGGGATGGGAAGGCTGTAACTTCCGAGTACCTTGGCCAATGGGGAAAGGGAGAGGGTGTCCCTTGGTCGGGAAATAAGGATAAAAGGGGGGGCCACGTCCTCCAACAATCTGAGGGACCCCACAGGGATATGCCCGCTGGACTCTCCCTTTATTTGAATAAAGTTTTAGGACTCCTCTGTCTCCTTTTTGGACATTCAGTTTTTGACAGCGAGATTTTCCGCACAACTGGGACTTGCTCAAAATCCGCTGCTCTATGCTAAGAATTCAGTGCACTTAAATTAGTTCTTATTTGACTCTAACTCGCCTGGATTCAGCTCTCCTTTCACAGGTTTACATTAGCCTGCAAGCTGAGATACATAGGTAATTTACTGTACGTTAGCAATATATCAGAGAGAGCTCTGGTAACTGCATACAACAGATGAGAACAAATAAAGTTAATTTGGCCAGCAATTAAAGGACAGTAAACTGCCTTTTTTTTCCCTTATATTGCTTGTTTAAGAATGTTCACAAGGGCTGTAACTGTAACTCAACTTCATCTTGAATAAAGTCTCATGCAATCACTTCTATTCTACGTCTTCTTCCTACATGTTAAGGTGCTACAGGAGTAACCATCCTAACGTGACAACACCTCCCTCCTAATTCAAGTTGACATTAAAAAAAAAAAAAAAAAAGGATTACTAAAAAAAACCAGCGAGTTAGTAGATTTTAAATCCAGATGCGCTAATCAATGCACCAGTCTAGCTCCAAATTAAATTAGAAAGAATACAGTTAATTACATGTTTCTCTTTTCTCCTGAAAAATAAAACAAAGTGACCAACCAACCAGCCAAAAAATAGACCGTCCCTCTTCTGCAGTCACGAAAGTCTCTGCTCTTCAATATTAATTTTCATCTGCTATTACGCCTAAGGAATTGTTTTCCAAGGTGCAAGTGACTTGGTGCTGCCATTTTGCTTGGCTCTCACGTGCTGGGCAGGAAGAGCTTCACAAAACACAGATGTTACTTATAAACTAATATTTAAAAAACTAAAATAATCGATAAGTCAAACTGTTATTTTGAGTTTTTTTTTTTTTTTCCTCCTCACTGCTGAAAACATCAATGTTGTAGCTGTAGCAGGTGAGGGCCATGTGGAAAATGAGCCCACAGCTGCAGCTAGTACAACCCTAAAGGGCATATAACCAAGCGGAAGAACCCAAGGGCATGCAGCCCAAAGGCTGGGCTAAAGCAGCAGGTGCATTGGCTAGCAACTCAGCCCCAGATGGAGCCATGGAATATCCCATAAATGCATGTGGACTAGTGAAGTGTGCAAATAAGGACTGGATGGGATTAGAAAAATCAGGACCTGATGATGAGCAAGCTCGCAAGCCCCTGCTCCTCAATTGCCACCACAAATGGTGCCCGAACAGGGACTCCTGAGGGTCCAGGGACAGAACAGCTGATCAGGGAAGATCGTACGGTGGGGCAAGCTTGGCAGGATGGGCGGGGAATGTCCATTAGCAGCTGCACAAAAAGAAGCTGTAGTAACTGAGGGGAGAATGTGCCCTCGGGAGCCAGGCTGCCGAGAACCATGGGGGGAACCATGACCAAAGGAGCAGGTAATTTGATCAAGACTCTTCTTGCAAGCCCCTGCTCCTCAATTGCCACCACAAACTGTCTGACATGCTTTTTATGAATCCTTTTGAACATTTATTCTGCTGGTATATAAAGTGTACTGACAAAGTCCTAATTTTTGCCAAAGTGAGTTGATACCTTCAGTTCCTAATAATGTTATCTATGTATTTTATATATATATAAGTGCATATATAAATTACAAATATATATATAAAATACATATGGGTATGTATAAATACATGTATAAAAATATTAGGGGGGAAAAAAAAATGTCCTTTAGTATTTGATTTGGGTGCCTCCCTTGTTTCCAAAACTGTGCTTTTTGCAGGTGGGTGGGAGACCAGCCACTATCTTCATTGCCAGAGGTACTGGAAGTGGTGCAGGTTGGAATGATCCTAGAAACTGCCTAGGAAGAAGTCCAGAGAGGACTCAGGGTATTTGGACACCCTGTATCCAGGACAAAGCAAAGTTAAGGATTAACTGGAAGCTCCGGAAGTAGGAACCTTCCGCTGCAGCTACCAGACTGCTACAGGAAGGTCACTCAGACTTTCTTCAGTAAAAAATGTGACAGACCAACGAGTTGAATTTTGGCTTTCTATAGATTTTATGTAGATGCTTTATCCGCAGAAAAGAAAAAGACTTTGATTTAAACAGCTCACACTTATCAGCTGAAGTTTCATGTCATAACTTGTAAAGAAAAAAAAAGACAAGAGCAACAGCATTTTTGTGGGGTAAATTACAGTAAGAAATTGGTTGCTTGGGAATTATTCCACTAATTTCTTTGTATGCACAATTTTAAATACTTAAAAGTAATTAGGAAATACACCTCATAAGCAATTTTAAAATTAAAAGAAGTAGTTAATGCTTTAAAATATTTCTGCAAATAACAGAGGAGGTATTCCTAAAGGAGGTTCTTCTAGTCTATCAATTCTGTGACTTTTCAACAAAGCCCCCATGTTAACTAAGTGCAGTTGGGCATCACTTGGTTATCAGGTGCTGTGTTATAAAGTGAGTAGAAAGTAAATTTTCAATCGTCAGTATCTATAGTCTGTTTGTTTGTTTTCAAATGAGCCTGGAAGCTCTGCAAGGGGTTACCTCTCCTTGGCTCCTGCTAAGTAGCTCTGCTTGGAGACCCTTAGCAACCACCCAAAGATCTTAAAAGATCTTAAACTGTACAGATGGGGTGAGGAAGGAAATGGTATGAACATGGCCTAGCAGTGAGTTCAAGAAAGACTTGGCCCCTGTTCTCGTTGATTCATATTTTTCGTTCTCTCTTTAATCCAACATAAACAAAAATGAAAGCCAGACTGCCACTTGTATCCCAGTCATTCAGGTACAGAGCCCAGCTCCCTCTTTGCTCTCCTCAACTTTACGATGTTTGTATTGCTTTCTACACTGGACATCAGTATAGTAGAAATCAGACTTGAAGTAGTAAACAAGTGAGTCAATCATCTTCATCTGAATCCTGGAAAGGTTTCCAGGCCATGGTTACTAATTTCACAGCTGAGGAACTTCTAATAGAAAGCTAGAAGCTGCTGTTCAGGTCCAGGTGCCACTCACGAGCAGCACCTTTCTTCTGCAACTTGCATTGCTTCTGCAGGATTCCCGTTTCAGTCTCCTGGCTTAGTTCCAAGTTTATCCTTGGAACAGTAAAAACAGAGTTTCTGACTCAGTAATCCTAATTGAGCAGAAGGCTGGAGAAGCCCAGGCTTCTCTCCTCTTCTCCACATCTTTCTTTTTCCATTTCTCCTCGCGAAGGAGCCTGGGCTCCTGTGGCTGCATTCACAGCCAGCTCCAATTCCGGGTCTCTGCTGCTTCTTGCAGGAGACAGGCAACCAGTCTGGTTCAATCTCCTGACATCCCTAGTGAGTGTGGGTCTTGCAATTAAATGTGGGTTCAATAACATTACTTACTAGAGAACCACAAAACACGAAGTTTAAAATAATTATGAAATAAGCAAGTTCTCACTTATATTCTGTTATTTACATCTTTTTTTTTTTTTTTTTTTTCATTCCGGGCTCAGCAGCATAGCAAGGTATTTGGTTTCCCAAAACATGATTTGTCGAAATAAAAAATATTAATTGATGGCTATGGGGTTCATTTTGTAGTTAAAAAATATAAACTAGCAAACAAGCTGAAATCCTAATCTGCAATTCTATTCCAAGTGTTACCTAGTCTGCCTCTGATACTAGTTTAAGTTTTACTTTTGCATTTGGTAATACTAAAACTGGTCCACTGATTTAAAGTACACTCTAATGAAAAGGACTAAGTGTCAACATTGTTATTATTGTTCCTTTGTTTTAGCAAAGATATCCAACTCATAGTACTTATACAATGCAATCCATTATTCTTATGTGTAATAACAGTTGCATTTATCTAAATAAAAATTCTATATTTTCATCTTCTCTGTTTGGACTATAAAAATGGTTAATGTCAGAAACTAACCAAGTTATTTGCAGGGGATGTCTAAATATGAAGAAAAGTCATATAAACATGATCTGATATTCTAGCTGGAACAAACATGCTTTTTTGTTTTGTTTTCTACAGCTCACAGGATATTATCTCCTCTTCAAAAATGCTCTCATTTTACAAACCTGAAAAATTAATGAAAGCAGATCTCGATTCACCATCCACTTCTGTCAATACTGTTGTGCCTTGTACTGATCACCGCAATGTCAAAACAGTGTTTTGCTGCTGCCTTCAACAACGTCAGGATTACGCACGTTGCCTGTGTGCAGAAACTGTCCTCTGCTGACCGGGCAGCTTGGAAAGGACTTCGACTGCCAACAGCTAACACGTTTTTGCTTCGTATCACGGGCCACAGGCCTATGCTTTTGAAGTGGTCGGATCACAATCCCTAAATCTGAAGACTGTGAAGCATGTTAAAGCTTTTTATTAAATTCAACTAATTTCAGAGCCGTAGCCTGGTAAAATTATTTTCTTTTTGCTACGCTGCTTGTTCTTTTCTTTTTTAGATGTGTATATTTCTTTTGAAAAAGAAATGCAAAAACTGTGGTGGATATATTCCCACAATATTCTGTGGTTCACCCCCAATCTGTGTTGTTTATTATTGACTGCAATTATTTGCACCACCTCAAAATAGCATGCAAGTGCCTTAGCACGCGTGCCAGTGGTTACACTGTCAGCTGTTATAATACAAGTTAAGTCAAATGCATTAAAAAAGTTTAGATACATATTGATATGGGGAAACATAATGCATAGATTTTCTTTCAGAGGGAAGACAATATATCTGCTATTATAATAAACAGGAAAAAAAGTGTCCAAAATAGCAATTGAAATCATAGCGCCATTTGCAGAGAAAAAAAAAAAAAAAAAATACACTCAATACCAAGCTCTAAAACACCTATGGCCAAGAAAATACAAATACAACATAAAAAAGGCTAGATTTATTGCATCGTGATTCTTACTAAGATTTGGTAAACAATAAAGGGTGACGACACATTTTTACATCAGATATTCCCTCCAAAAGCAGCAGTATCTTTCTGGTACTGTTATTTTTAAGAGCTTACTTAAAAGTATATGCACATCGTTTCCTTACTGAAAGCAGGACCCTCCTAAATAAGGTATGTTTAAGGGCTTAAAGTCCTCCAAAGGTGTAAATAGCAGCACTGATATGCAGATAATTCAGAGAGGACCCTGCCCTGCAAATGTTGCATCAGGGTATCGACATCCTTTTGGCGGCCGTGATATTCCTTGACTTTACATCTAACAGCATTATGAGCTATTGCCTTATCACCATCTACACGTGTAGCGTCTACACAGACAGGACTAAAGGATAAGAAGGGTCACTTTGATTTAAATAGGAATGAGATACAGAATGCTCAGCTATTTTGTATTTCTGCATTATAAAAACCCGTTAGTGTGAACAGTTGTCTCTTGTACCAGAATTTGGCGAGAAGCTGCTCTGAATTCTAAGCGGTCAGATCAGAACTCCCTGCTGCTGCAGCCCAAGCTAAGGAAAAGTGTGAATTGAGCCGGCGCTCCAGTGGCACCGCTACCCCTCTGAACCGCACACACCGCAGGAGATGCCATTGGCTTCTCGGGAAAACCCCTCTGCGCATCCCTAAAATGTTTTAAGCCAGTTAGCAAAAGGGGAAAGGTCCATAGCATTTCACCTGTGCTAGATGCTGGTACAAGGGGCAAAACCTTCTAGACTTAGATCTTTAAAGCAGATTTAGAGAATTCATGTTTATAAAAACATGTATATTTAAAGACAGATTATTGCTCATTAAAAATAGATATTAAACTCATCTATTTCTAGAACCAAAAACTAAATACCATACACAGTTTATAATGCTCTTTGGGCCAAAAGGTCACTTCAGGGCTTTGCAGGAATGGCTGAACCTCACCTGGCAAAATATGCTTTCAAAATTGCAAGGACTTTGTTGCAATAACTCTAATTTAGGTCTCCTTGCTATCTAGCTAAACAAGCTACGGAGGTGCTTTAAGAAAAGGAACAGAAAAACTAGAAAGAAAAGGAAGGAAATTAAACTAAATTGGTGATATCGTATTACCTGGGAAGTTGAGAAATCATACATAGAGATCAGAAATATTTTTCAGATCAGAAATATTTTTCATTAAAGAAATTTAATGAATTTGAAAAATAGAACAGCAGAACTGTCAGTATATCACCAACTTCTACTAGTGCAGCATATAAGGCCTTACAAAGCTATATAAATAAGCCTATTTCAAATTTTATTGTCTTTAAGTGGAATTAACACTGCTCTGCTTTGGTCTGTATACTGCATAGAGAACAGCTCTGGTTTTCAGAGGACTGTTTATAATGTCACCTGGGATAACACCAGTGATGACAGGCTAAAGCAATTGCAAACTGGTAAGCTTCAATTTAATACACTTTGTTCTCACACATACACACACACAAAAATGAAACTAATTAAAAACATTTTATGTTTTCTTTTTTTCAGTTTAGTTAAATGTACGAGAAACACTTTTCATGATTCCTCTTAGACTGTCAGAACTCCTTGGGAATGATTCTACAGCTGTGAAGTCACTTTTAAATCATCCATCACAAGCTATAGTCAAAAGCTACAACTGTAGCTATTAAGGTCTTCTACCACCACAGTACAGTTCTGCTTTGGTAAATCTTTCATGATTTCTCAATTCTTGTTGGGAAATACTTCATAATTTAACCTTTGGATATAGAGATGATTAATGACAGAAATTTTCCATGGTTTAGTTTTTGGCTATCATCTGAAACATTCATTAACTAACAAGGAGTTTTGAATACATAGATACAGCCTACTTCTAAAAAAGTTGAAGGCACAGTTTTTCATCTTAAGACTAGAGAAATACAGAACCTGGGTTTCCCACATTGTGGCAAGTCCTGGAAGCACTGAAACATCACAAAGATGTAAACTAGTGTCTCCCATTCTTAATGGCTGCTTTTTAAAATAAAGCAAGGAGACTGTGTTCTTTTGAAGAATACAGCTGCTTGTCACAAGTGAGATGCTACTGGTTCCAGACCCTGCACGACAGGAGTGCCTGAACCCTGCTCTGCTGGCAGAATTCACACAGGCCCTTGGTCTGGGTGGCTCCTGACCCCAGGCTTCAGATGCCGCCACGCAAGGCGGGCAGGTATTCTGAGACATTCCTTGGAGACTCCTGAGGCTGCAAATACAAGTCAGGCATGAAAACCTACTTATTTGCCTGCAAGTCAAAATGCGGATTTTTCCAAGAATATACAAACACGGAAGGTTTTCCCCTCTTCTCCCATTTCTCTTATTAACTGTCTGGGTGCCTGCTTGTTAATCAAAATGTAAACAGTTCACAGAACAGTGCTCATGTGCATAACCCAAAATATTTATATTTAGTAAAGGTTCAAAAGCTACGGCGATGCTGCTGACACAATCTATTCCACTATCCTCTCACTATACGACAGACTTCTCAAATCCCAGTTCAGATCTCACAAATTAAATTTTGCCCTACCAACTTCTGGGATGGTGGCAAGGAAAGAATACTATAGCTATATTAAGGCTTCCAGAACACATGTTTTCTGGACTACAACATTTGTTTGAATTTAAAAGAGTCTACTCCTTCAAAACAGGAAATTCTGAGATCACGCTTTCCTTTTATTTGCTGCCAGCATTATTTTAAAAATAGACAAAGGCCCAAGACAGTAGCATATGTTAATTAGAAAAAATCAGACAGCAAAAGCAATTACTCTCTATAAATAAAACATCTAGACAACTTGTCAAACAAATACAGTATGAAAGAAGTACTCTACCCACTGATATCCACTACACCTCTGTGGGTGCATGAATGGGTAATGCAAAATGTATCTGTAAAACTGTGTACAATTGCCTGGCACGACAGCAACCTTGAAGGCAGGTTCCTTCACAGACATGGCAAAGTAGGAGACTCCTTATGCCCTCAGGAAATCCTCTGTTCATTTACAAGTATGAGCAACAGAATACACGCTAACCCACTGGCCACCCAGTTAACTGGAGGGGTTTTAACTCCTAAGTATAGAGATTCACCTGTTCTCAGCTTTGGGAGGTCTCTGTCACTCCCTGCTCCAACAAGGACGATGACTGTCACGTTTCACATCAAGCTGGCTTCTATCACAAGGAGTGACTTTGTACCTGACATTTAGCATGCAGTTATCATCTTCTCCACTGAAGATGGCCTGTTAAACCTCTTGTTCCATGTTTCTGCAGGGCTTACTCGTACAAAGCTAAATAGAAGTAAATAAAATTGTCCTCTTTCCCATTCAGAGCCATGGAAATTTTGAAGGCTAACTATTATTAGAAGCAAGTTACTGGATTTGGAGCTATGCCCCACATGGAGGTAATATTCCCTTGTTTGCAAACAAATCCCATCTTTATGATTGCTAAGCTGCATTTCTGGAGTCATTTTGATTGCTTATTGTCAATACAACAACACAAAAAAGGAGAAGAAATGTAATGTTTTTCCATCCAAGGACTGTAAAAAATCATGTATCTTGGGTACAAATCTGTACAATGACTGATATCAAATAAACAGCTTGGATGGCTTATGTGCAAATTTCTTTTTGTTGTAAGATTTCTCTTTGCAAATCACAGCACTATCTTTAACCCAGTATTGGTACTGGATCATGTTCAAAAATATCATGATGTAAATAACCTCCAAATTCATGTTATTCCTGTCTGTATCCCCAAAGCTTTCTCCATCTATTGGACCAGAAGGGGACTGGTAGATTACCTAAAGTTTATTCATATGTTAATGCTTACATCTGAGAGTCAGTACAGAGATATAATTTCTTAAATCTAAACTGTGAGACTTGCTGAAAAACATTCACCCAATCTGTGTAATTATGTTGCAAACATTAGGTATGGAAAACAAAATAAAACATCCCCCAGAAATTACTGTAACTGAGATTGCAAGAGGAAAACATTTTTATAATGTTAACGCAATCGCTATATGCGTGGCATTTATTTTGGACTGATTTCAAGTGACAATCTCATTTGTTTAAAAACTTGTTATTGCTTTAATATGCAAGCCCTCTTTGGGTCATACATAAAGATAATTATGAATGAGTAACTGAAACATAGAGAAACTGGCTAAAATTTGGAAGGAAAAAAGCCAACATTATTTGCAATCACAACATCACTCTTTGAAAGGATTATGCATTAGGGGTTAGACATAAGGATTTAAAGCTCTACAGCTTTCTTGGTGGAGACAACTGCTATTGAAGAGGCCTATTTTCAGTAGGAAGAAAGGTAAAGGAAACGATACCAATTTTCAACAGCCTTCCAATCCATTTAGAAGGCTTGGACAAGCTAAGATGTCGCAGATGAAATACTGACCTGGAAGACAGAGATAACCCTGAGGTAGAAGTATGAAAATACATATATCCTTATTCCCATTTCCTAATTCACAACAATGAACGGCAAAAACAGGTAAATTATTAATCCTTAGACAGCCAGACTGCAATAGATACTGCAACACTTTGAGAATCAGACAGTATTGATAAGAATGAACCTATATCCTAATATATCCTAATTCTCATAGAGGAAAAAGGTTTAGTTTCCTTTGGTACTAAGTCAAAGGACAAATGGGCCACAGCTTTATAAGGAAGGCTTCCAAGACTTCTAGGTGTAACTGAAACTTCAGAATTGCCTGGCTTTTTATTCTTTGCCCTATCACTGCTGTGGCAATTTTTAGCCAACTACATGCATACATCTTTTACAGGCAAGTCACAGCAATAACATCAAAAGTACATTCTTCCACTAGTGTCAATCCTCTCTTTCCCTTATGTATCAGGTGTAAGCTTAGTTCTTACCTTCAGGTATAATTATTATTATCACAAGACTGATAGAATTTTACAAAGGTAAATTACACAGCTTAAATGATAAACGGCCTACGGTGTCAGTCTGACAAGAACCACTGAGAACTAGTGAACCACATCGTTAAGCATCTTCCAAGACAAAAACTGCTAAATGACCTGGGTGATGACTCAGTCACTAAACCACTGAGACTAATAGCTATGATGGATGCAAACTATGCAAACAGAAGAGTATAAGAGAACATTAGTAACATTGTATCAAATGAAATTTATGCAAATAGACCATTCTAAATAGTTACTTCAGCACTACTGCTGATACCAAGGTTTATTAAGTTTGACTTTTTCTGAATTCCTTATTAAATCAAAAACCGCCTGTAGTGGATCTACTTCGCCCATTTGCAATCCTGCAGTTCACTTTGTCCTCAAGCTAACAACCATATTAGCATCAGTACCCAGACTGAAAAAACCTTCTGAAGTAAAGCTGAGTGAAATCCCGTAACGCCATTCTCTTACACACCTTCCCGACTTACGTCGTTCCAGAAATTCTTATCTGAAGCATACTGAATCTCAAAGTCATTTTCAAAGACTTAAAAGAAGATCTGTAACCCTTTTATTCAGCTGGAAACAGAAGCTAAATACTATGGGACTTTGGAAACGAATTGTGAAAAAATAATTTGTCATGACCTTTAATTAAGTGTTACCACAGCCCTCCGAGCACAGATGACTGTTTTCTGCTAAAGATGGCATATGTCTCAGGCAGGAGAATGATAAGACAGCTCTCCTATCTATTTGAATGTTGATTGGGAAGCATTATGCTGCATGTTTCATAATTGAACTAAATCATCTGGCTATTAAAAAAAAAAAAAGCCTCTTCCACCTTTCTACAAAGTGCAAAACCTGAGCAGCTGCCTTTCACATTTCTTTGTGCTACGAAATCACAACTGCTGAGAATATTCAAGTTGAGCTATCACTACAGTACATTTAAAATTTCTTTCCCTTGAGAACCAGAGCTGTTGCAGGCCACGTGTTACTCATCTAAGGCAGGGCTGTGCAAGTCAAGGTAAAATTAAGACCTTAAAGACAAAAAAAAAAAAAAAAAACAAATACAGGAAAGAAAATTCCTTCCTTCAAGCAAAAATGAGAATTTTTTATGTACAACATAAAATAATACTAAAATTCATTCAGGTAGCTTTTAAACTGTTTTGCAAGGCTTATCAGTACCATTTATCTTACTAGATTTTTAGTCCCTTAGTTGTCACCATACCTATACTCTCAGGTTGCAAATCTTTTGACTCAAGAAAACAGGAAAGATGAGTAAAACTCTTTCACTCACTTTCTCCCCTTTCCTCCCTGCTTCATTGCTGATGTTGCCGGATGAGGACTTTTTTGCTGTTCCTGTTCTGAACTGTTGCTCAACTAGATGCCCCTTAAAATCCACAGGAAATAATACAGAAAATTCAGAGGGTGCCAAAAGTTTAGTTCACCTTGGTTGTAGCAACTAATGACAGAAATAGGGAGCTAGTATTGCATTTCATTCTGGCACCTGAATGCTACTGTGCATGGATACCTCTGGAAGACTCTTTTGGTAGCGTTGCCATCATTACTCTGATTTATGCCTTAAAAGAAGGGCCATATGTTCCTCTCACTTGGCCTACGCATGAGCAGCTACGCACTAAATGACAGGATACTAGTTTAGCTTTGCCTAAGATGGCTAATTTGTTAGAAGGCAGCTTTTCCGTAAAGTTATTTATATCTTGCTATGCAGCAGGCTGACACCTGGGGTTGGCAACACCTGGCAGGGCTCTTAATGAGTTCACCAGTGCTTCCTCCAAAACTGCTGACTGCAGGAACTGTGATGTTACATTTGCTACAGAAGAAAAAAAAAAAAAATTACAAACCCAAATGCAACGTATTAAAAAGGTCACTGAAAGAAATCTGTTACTTTTTGTGCTAATATAGTTAGACTGTAATTGGTAAAGAAAAAGGAAGAAAAAAACAGCTTCTACACAGCATTTCACTGCCATTTCACAAGTAGAGACCTAGAGGCACTGGTTTCACTGTCTTTAGTGACCAGGCTTTTATGTCCCTGCAAGCATGTGTCTGTGCCTGTGACGAGCTGTGATACCACTGGTACCTACCAAAGAGCTTTGCCCTCAGATCACTACATCTGGGATTTTTTTTTTTTTTCCCCCACATAATGTACTGTTATTTACAGGGCTTTAGGCTTATTTGAAATGTTATTCATTTAAAAGACCTAAACTTGCACGTATTGACTGTGCTTTAGATAATTAAATGCATTTATGGGAAATAATTGCCACAGTTATTAATAATAGTGTTTGTTCCTAGGGATAATACATCTTGTTCAAAAATGATTTGTAAATATATCTATAACCTTTAGCCATGATGATAGTTCCCCTCCTTTCTAATCCCCAAGCCCTCCCTGCCTCCCACACACACTCACAATACAGGAAAAAGCAATAACCCTGTACAATTCTTACTGTATCTGTAATTAACAAAGTAGCATTTATAATAAGGACCATACAAATATTACACAACATTTATTATGGATTTGTTAATTTTCAGACTACTACTAAGGTATGCCACATATAGCATTGATTCTTCGTAAGTTACTGAAAGCCAGTAGTTTCCTAGAAACTGCACACAAAAATAACTTCATCTCACAAGCTGCATTTTGTCAGCTGTAAACATCAAATCAATATGGATAGCACATCTGGAGGCTTTGATGCCACCAGAAAAACACTCTTCTACATTTAAGAACTGTATTTACAATCACAGATACAAACTCCTTCTAGATTCCTGCTTCTATCTGGCTTTGCGCCAGCAACACAAAATATTTTAAATGTTTTGTTATGCAAAATAAACTGAAAATCAAGACACAAAACTCACTAACTAGAAAAAAATCTCGCAACAGAACTCAAAGCTTTGATGTTGTACATGATTCTTCAAGTTTATTATGAGTATGTCCTATAATCTAAATTTGGCAAATATAAAATAGTATTAGATTTTTATACACTACAGTTTAAAGAGATAAAAAGCCTTCTTCAATATTGGAATTTAAAATAAAATAACCATTCACAGCAAAGATATTTTCGAAGTCACTTTATAATTTCAAAGCATCATTTGTTTTAAAAATTAAACATTAATTTTAACAAACTAAACACAAGTTTTCTATTTATTCTTCCTCATTCTAAGAATATCGTAAGTAGCCCCAAAATACTACATTTAAAGAGAATTATCTTCTCTGCAGTGTTATTCCTAGATGTATTGCTCTCAGAAGGCAATCCTCCCATTCATCAGCACAGCTATTTTAAGAAAGTGTGAATTATCTTGGAGAATATGGTATGAATAACATGTATTTCATCAGAATCTTATGTAAACATGGATGAACTGTGATTTAGGACTTAAGTAAGTTACTCAAACACTACATTGAGTTTACCACCCAATTCAATAAAATGAAACTATGGTGCGCGATGGCATTCACTATTTTTCTACCTATTTTTCTACCTTCACTCTCTTTTCTATCTCTTATCTGCAAGAAGAGACAAATACTCTCTGCAAAAACAGCAATGGTTCAAGTTTTATTTTTTACTACAGGTATGCTTAAGAAAGTTAAATACAAGGTATAGCATATAACTGCAAAATGTGCAAAAAAAGACAAAAAAAAAAAACCATTAAGTTTATAATAGTACCACTCACAAGTTAACATTAAAATTGAGCATGCAATTATTGTTTGACTGTATCTAAATATTATGTTTACAGTTTTCTTTTACTCTACTTTGGCATATAAACTCCATAGATAATCCAAGTACACTAAAATCATTAGGAAGGATTTTATTAGATTCAGCCAGTTTTGATCAAATTCTATATTCAAAATGACTTATTTAAAGAAAATAAATGAGGAAAATAATATACAATTTACTCAGACGTTCCTGGCATATTCTGGAATAATCTATGGGTTAGTTATTTATATTCTGTGGCACTGCATCTGAAGAAATCCCCCCCAGAAAGTCTCAGGTCTTGTCAAGTGTCACAGATGTGTAAGCTTATTCAATAAATGCATATAAATAATGAAAGCCTTTATGCAAGGAGAAGATATATGACAGCTAGGCAAAATTGGTGTATTTCAACAGAAAGAATTAAGATAGTCAGAAGTTCAACCATCTGGACCTGAAATATCAATAGCTGAACATGAATGATTAGAAAGATGTGCAAGTTAGAGCGCATCATTTTATGAGACAGCAGTGGCAGAAGCAAGTTTCAACTTACTATTAAAAGAAAACTGGCTAGAGCCCATTAATCGCAGAAGGGTATACATGAAGTTAAAAGAAAATAAATATGAAATACTTAATAGATAAAAATGGTTAATGAATTTTTTATTTCATGACTCGGAAAGTAAAACCAGTGCTGGAATACGATCCAGAAAATTAAAATCCAAAAGCTTAGATTAAAACAGTTCTAGGAATGAATGAAAATAGACAAACACTGAATAAGGAGCAAGCTCCTTGACACAAGCTTACACGTAAGACTTAACCTGTGACAGAGGCCCCTGGTTTTGCATGACAGACTGGCTTTGAATTAAGTGGTCATGTTAACTAATTATGGTCTCATTTAATTGCCTTCATTTTTACTTAAGCAACTGTAACAGTATACCATAAGGTGAAAATAGAGAACAAAAGCAAATTGACTTTAATTGTGAAATAATAGCATGAAAATATTGTGGCCTCAGATGTTAAAAAACAAACAAAAAGGTAATTAGGTGAAATCCTTAACAGACCATTAGTGGCTCTCACATTCTCTTCAGCAACTTTCTGTTTTGCATGTTCAATTGCAAATTTTGCATGTACAATTCAAATGCAAGCTTCAGACAGCTTATTCCAGAAAAAAAAAAAAAGAAAAAAGGCAATTACCAGCCTTGCTTGGTGCAAAGAAATTGAAAAATAAGTTTCAGCAGTTTTGCTAGGGTTTATGTATCACATGTATAAAAAATAAAAAGTGAGTTAAACCGTTAAAAATTAAGTACTGGTGTGTGTGTGCAGCATGAGGAGGTGAAGAGAAATGAGGCAAAAGCTAGAAGCCCGTGCAATACTGAGCACATCTGCTGCACAGTAAAAGACAATTACTCATGCACAAGATGAGTTATCATTTTCTTTACTCACACATTTGTAGGAAATTTGCTACAATTCATTTTAGCTGGAAGGATTTTTCATCACTTCCACAGGGGATGAGGAAAACAAGTTTGGACATCCACTAGAAAGTATATATATAGTGCACTGACAACATCTTGGGGCGGGCATAGAGAGAGATATAGGTATGACAACAGGTCTGCCTTGCTTGACAAAAGTTCCCTATGTGTTATGCTAATATCATCTTGAAAACTAGCAGACACACCCATGAGAAAAGCTTTTAGAAAATAACACAGTACCTACTGAAATATTGTGCGTTAGTAGGGGCAGAAATGAACCTGTTTCTTCTGCATGATGTCATGAACCGAGGAGGATAAAAAGCAGACGGGCTTATCTCTGAATACTGCAGGCGTTCACTAGATGCATATAACGTGTCCCTGCTTTAGGAAGGATTTTGTCTGGAGTTTCGCTAGCCCCTGTGAGGTGTACAAGCAATGTCCAGACCAGGTTTTCTTTGGGACGTGCAGCCTTTGTTTCCCCTGTAATCCTGAACAGTTTAGTAAGTGCTGTAGTTAAATGAACAGGAGAAATAAGAAAAAAAAAGTGGCACTTAGTAAAGTAAGTCATCCCTGTATACAATTAATGATGATCACAACAATTCTGTTGACGGGAATTTCTAATGAGCTCTTAAAAACTGCAGATGTGAGTGCAGACCAATTCTGAAGGAAAATAATGCGGAAAGCTCATCAGCCACACGAAGAAGAGCACATAAAGTAAAATAAGAAATGCTGAACAGAGCTGGAGTTAAAGCTCACTGATTTCCCCCATTACTAGTTAATCTATAACTGGAAAACAGTAAATTTATAGCATCTGTATATTCTGTATTAACTAGTGACAATGTTATAGACAAGGGGAGATATTTGTATATACATAAGAGTGAATGTAACAAGCACAGCACAACGCCAGAATGAAATACTACTCTAAAACTGCGTGGAAATAAAATATAACCTCTACATACAGACTTAGTCACCACTTGAAAATACAACCGTTTCTACTTTGTTATCGGCGGTAACCTTAATCTCAGTCAAACCCTTGCCTCCAGTTTGATATTAACGATCTGGGAAATGCGACTGATCTTATACTGTCCTCTAAATATTGTTCATATACTGCAGTGTTGCTATGTGCTTTTCAAAATGTGTTTATGTTCATTGTTTTAAGGTGAAGCACTACTTTAGAGATTGTATCTGCTTCTTGAATGATTTTATATTTAAGATTTTTCCAAGGGCTTGCTTTGAGAAATAAAAGCAGGAACATTTGGAGAATTCACACTCTTTATGCACAGAGTAAATCATTTAAATTATAGATGCTCTCTATGGAAAACAGAATATATTTAGACCTGAGGCATTAGAAAAGAAAGACAGCTACTTTAGATTTATATCCTCAATAGAAGACACTTGGAAAATTTCAGGCAAGACTTAGTGCAATGTATACTATTATATTATTGTTTGCTGTCAATGATGACACAGATTATTCCGTCTGCTCATGATGAAGTATTGAATATAAGTTGGCTGCCCCTGGAACAGGCTAAAACTTTGCTAACTTACAACTCTTTTCTCTGCTTCCCATTCACTCTGTAAGCTACTTTTTCTTTTACTTTGAAGTATTTTTCCTTTGCCACATGCTAAACTCTCCCTTCTGTCTTAGCAGCCATCTTGCACAGGAGAGGTAAGTGAGCATTTCCTCATCTGTACAGGTGCATTTATATGGCCATACATGAAATGAGGTGGCCTCCAGATGAAGCTTAGAGCGAGGCCATGGCAGGCTATCCGGGAGGCAGCTGAATTCCTTGGTGGGAAACTGCAAACGGCCCATGTCTCCGAGAGCAAGACATGGGAGGGGATTTATTACTACCACTACTCTCTCATTTCCACAGGTGGCAGAATTGCTCCAGACATTTTACTTAACATAAGTAGTAGTTAAATATTAGTGCATGAGCAAAAGGTAATTTCTCTATTTGTATGGCATGATGCCAAAAGGGAAATTATAGATTTTGCAAGTAGACTGACGCAGAGTGTACTATCAACTGTTTACTACATACGCTAACCTTGACTTTCTGTGGCTGCCATGACTGCCATTGATTTGAGCCTTAGGAGCGCAGCAGATTGAATTACATGCTGTGATACTTGACAGTGATATATTTAGCTTCTTTCTTGGCTATGCACTTTCTATAGTCAAATAGTTGTGATTTTTATGGATAGGATTAAATGGCAACTGTAACAGTTTGTGAAAACATTTTTCCCTAGGTTCAATATGAACTGATAACTGTAATTATTTGCCCTGTCTCTCAGCTAGCTATAGCCATGTTTCCTTTAGCTGTGAATTTCTGTAATGCACACCTGAATTAATCTACAGAGCAGATAATAAAAGATTTACACTTCCTACTTCATGAATACAGTTTATAAATGAGAATATGAACGTATCCCACAATGACATCAATTTTTTTCCTTATGAACTACTGCTTACCCTCTCCGCAAGTTATTTTTTGACGTGTTTATTACAGTAACCTCTGATCTCAATAGAAGAAACAATCCCCAAACTACAGAGGAAAAATACTAAATACCAGCTCCAATGGGTTGAAAATAGCTTTCAAATTAAAGGTTAAATTAAAAAGACACAGCACAGTAGCAAAACCCAACCCTAACATTTTGTATTACTTTGAGGAGGAAGAGAAAGTAAATGAAGGGACAAAAACATGAATTCTGTTTATTCTGTCCAGTCCCACCTTGCTAAAAAGAGAAGACAAAGCTGCAGGAATAACTAATACATCAAATGCGGAAATTTTACAACTTGAAAACATTCATTTTAATTACAATCACACTAGCATCTTTCTACACTTTCAGTGCATCCTTGACTAGGGTGGATTTTCAGTCAATACAAGTAGCATGAGGTCAAGGAAAGCTTTTATCATTTATAGACTCTTGCTAAACTCTGGCCCTTGCTGCTGCACGCTGACCTGCAGAGCGAGTGCTCAGCCGTCAGCTCCAGCCCTGCGGTTCGGTCACGCACGAGCCCTGCGCGGGGCTGCCTACAGAGCTCTTTCACTCCTGGAGCGCAGCCTAGGATTTTCTCCTGATTATATCGTGCAAAACCACCCACCACCCACGAAGTGATAGGAAAGAGTCAAATATTACATTTAATTAGCTCCTTCTGCAGGATGCTACAGCAGAATAATAAATACTAGCCTTTCGACATCTTTTATATCACTGCATATCTTAAAGATGATTAAAACATGAACTCTGTTTGCCAGGTTTATTTCGGAAGGTGGCTCAATCTCCAGGCTTTCGTTTTGGAATATCCCACTGCTTGATAATCTTTTGTCATTTGGCAGACACTCTGCTTTTAAAAGAGGAGTATTAGTAAATTCTACATTTATGTCTTTTTTTTTTTTAGTTTAAAAAATAAGTATTTATCTGAGTACCAAAATTAGTGGTCTCCTATCAAGAGTTTTAAAAAGTTGATGATGAACGTGCACATTGAATGACCGCAAAACCTGCATTTTCTCTACTGTTGAGCATTTAACTAACAGCTACCACAGGTAGACATTACAAATAAAAACAAGTTCAGATGAAAAATAGCAAAAACAAAGCTTTGAAACCAGATCAAAATAAATGCTAAAGCAGAAACCTCAATGCCCGTATTAATTATTGCTACCCTGCACCAACTCTTCATGGCCAGCAAGCCCCACGGTGGTTGCTTGGCCTATTTCCCCAGCAGGGCTGAGCAGGGCTGCAGGGAAAGGACCTGGAGGCAGCAACGCACCGCAGCCATCAGAACCGAGGCACCACGCCAAGCACCTCGCTGCCTCTCATCTCACTGCGCTCGCTCACTTTTGGGGAGAATATTGAATGCTGGGCATCATCACACTAACACGGAAAAAAGCAACTCATCATGAGGAGAAGAAAGGAGTGGCTAAAAGCTCCAAAGGGTTAAAAATCTCTGGACAGCTGGATGAAACCAAGCTGTGCCTCAATTAATTTCTCAGAGTGCAAGATAAAGCTGCAATAAAAGGTGATTATATAATCAGTCTTCAAGCTAATTATATATTTATTGTTTTTAGGTTGGATACAAGTGCATGTGCTGTTATGGTATCAGAAACAACGTTAGAGCCTCTAAAAGAAAGCAAGAGATATTAAAATGCAAACAATTAAGACTGTGACCTTATTTCCTCTCAAATCATACAATAATTAGATAACAGAGAATTAGAGAGGAGAGAATTTGTAACAGTATAAAGAGAAACGGTGCCTACTGTTGGCTTAAAGGTCTGTCTAGTCATAGATTTCCTCTAAAGAACACGGTCATTAAAGAAGAAGAGCATTAATATAAATGAAAAATAGCTTTAGAACACCAACTAGGGAAAACGGAAAAAAGTAAAACCATCCTACTATTCATACCCTTAAGGAAAACTGGGCTTTTTTCAAGCTTTTAATTAAGAACAACGTCCCATGGGCTTTGCATACTGCAGCTGGACTTGCTGCTCAGGAAAAGATATTATTCTTGCAAAGACTGAAATATGATGTAGGCTCTTTCCAAAGACTTTTCCTAACCATATGCCTCTCAGGAATCTCAAAAGTGTCCTTAGGAGAAAAAAAAAAAAAAAAAAGCAAGGTTTGTGCACATTGTGCATTACGGAAAACACAGTTTTCACAGACTTGTGATGTGTCTGGCTCTCTGTTTCTTTCACTGGAAAATGAAGCAAATTTTTCATGATTCCTTTATATGGGGCTTTGAGCAGGAGGAAAAGCAAGAACCTGCATGAACAGTCATGACGGTCTTTGGGCAGCTTTGTGAAAAGCTATCAGATTAAAATTAAACTAACAGAAACTACAAATTTCATTTCCCAAAATCTGAAGGAAGCTATTTGCATAGCAAAGTGTACTTGCAGATTGCATTAGGATAGCTGACATCACTGACCCGTGAATAAGTAAGGACTAAAGAGCTTATGAAATATCTAGCCAGAGGAATGGTGAAATACTGAGCAGAATTCATGTCTAATCTTCTTTTCGGAACAGCAAGCCCAGGGGCAGTGCTGTATAAAGTGCAGGAGACCTCATTCTTAGCAAAATTCTTCAGAAACAGAGATAATTAGTTAAACAGATATGTATCCAGGCGATGAGCAAAGAACAATATTTTATACTGGTGTCTTCAGAGATGGTACTTGTAAACTTGCCTAACATGGTCACACGGAGCTCTGGGGGCTTTCCTTTCTAGGTAAAAACAGAATTGGTGGGATCATGAATAGGTAGGACCTCAGCTAAAATAACCGAAGACTGTTGAAGCTGCCTCTCTCGGAGGTTTTCGTCCCTTCTCTAGGGGTGACTGACCCGAATGTAAACTGGATCCCGAATGACTTTAAATTATAGCACAGAATATTAAGTACCTGCAAGAGAAGAACAAGGGCAGACAGGTGGGCGCTGACACATTGGTCAGTGGTCTTAAGCCCATGTGTCAGAACCTAAAATGTCAAACTTAGGAGGTTGTTTTGGCTTTTGTTCACAAACCTAAACATTGCATTTCTTTATTCATGGGAGACATAAACTACTTAATTCCATTGCCCCAGAGGGCCTGACAGCCTTCCTAGTCCTTTGAGAGGAAAAAGAATTATTTTTCAGTTACAAATGTATCCTGAAAAAAAAACGAAGTGCAAGTTTTCTATCACTTAGACTGTGATTAATTTGCTTACAGCAGATTTTATGTTGCATTTGATTTGCTCAGGGCTAGTTTCTGGCACTGTCAGTTACATACAGAATCATGCAGAATCACTTGGTTATAGAAATCAGACGATTTGTCAGAACCCCTGCAAGTGACAACATCAGCATGTTCAAAAAGTCTTAAATTCCTCCTGGTTCTCTCAAGAGAGACAATTTTTCATAATATAAAGAAGAGCAACTTAAAACAAGGTAAGTTTACTTCCTTGTGATTGGGGACTTTGCCCCCTGTACTGATCAACCTACTGATAACCTCCAAAAAGTCATTTTTGGGGCATTGTTACCATTTTGCGGTCTCAAATGTTGGGACCTAATGGCCCCGCTACTTTAATCACTCATGATACAAGTTACGAGAAGTTCAGAGATTTTGATGGCTTTCACGAGTCTGTTTATGTCATCCAGGTACCCCTGGACGACAGCTGCACTGCACCTAGAATACACGGGAGCCTTTAGGTGGTGGGGAGATGACCATATGAGCTCAATAACATCCAGGTGTGAGGAAGAACCTCTTTCCTGTGAGGGTGCCAGAGCCCTGGCACAGGCTGCCCAGAGAGGCTGTGCAGGCTCCTTCTCTGGAGACCTTCCAAACCCGCCTGGCTGCCACCCTGTGCCCCGTGCTCTGGGTGTCCCTGCTGGAGCAGGGGGGCTGGACTAGGTGATCTCTAGAGGTCCCTTCCAACCTCAACCACTCTGTGTGATTCTGTGATTCTGTGACAATGACGGGCATAAATAGTCTTCCTTTTAAAATAAACTACTGAATAAAACACATGGGTATTCCTTTTCAAGAATGCATACATTGAAAGATGACCTTCTTCATGCATTGTGCTCCACTTGCTGGAAATATCTTGGCAAAGAGTTTATTTATTCAGGAACTTTAAAGGGGAGTAATATGCATTTACGCTGTGAGCACACGCAAGAGAAATGCCTGGCAAAATAAGGCACTGTTCTTGGTAGCTCTAGGTACTCCATAGCTACTATTCCAGTATTACCAGTGACTCTGCCTCTGCATGGAAGAAAAAAAGAACAAGCAGATCAGTTATATTACTAGCTCATTAAAAGACTAAAATATCCCATTAAAATTCAGTCAAAGCCTATTAGGGTTCACTGGCCCATCTGGCCAGTTACTCTCAACTAGAGCCAAGTGTCTAAGCGTGTTGCGCCCCGTTAAAAGCCCCGCTGCCGGCGGAGGCTCCCGCCTCATCATCTGGCGACTCGGAGTCGGACAAAGGCAGCTTGTTTTCCTACCAGGCTCGCAGATTTGTCCCACATCACGGATCAAGCTAAGCTGTCCTGCTGTTAAAAGAAATACCCATCACCGCACCAAGTATAGTGGCCTACTGACTAAAGAAGAAGTATGACACGACTGTTACCTGGCTTTAATGCGACGTCCCTCATTTGAACTAACGTACAAAGTTTCATTTTGTCCTGAGTGGGTGTAAAAGCAAATCTCTGCATCTCTTAAGAACAAAAATCTATTAAAAACCATCTAATCCAAATCCTTTAATTTTGCTGATCCCTTTATACAATTGCTAGCAAATAACAATGCTAGTTTTCTACCTCTCTCTGACATACTTACAGGGAAGTCGTTAATTTAGTCATTTTGGGATAGAAAAAAGAGACTGACCCATGAAATGACCCATGTGCCCAGGTTTTGAAATTACATAGCACCATGAACTGAAATGAAACAAGAGGTGCTGCTTTGGAAGTCAGATTTATTGAAGGTATCAAAAACAAATGGTGTTTTTATTCTTCGCCCACTTTTAATTCTGGCATTTCAATTTTAAATACCCTCAGGGCCACAGGAACTTGGCTAGCAGAAACTGCACGGAACAGGCAATAAAATGTCATCTAAAGAAATCAAGTATACGAATGACAACTACGTCCATGTTTAACCATTCTCTAGAGCAGATAAGATTACGATGCTTCCATTAGCTTGGAAAAGATCATAACTGAACTTTATTTTTCTTAAGTAATCGGAACAGTTACAAAATACTCCCGTCCCCACTGTTTGTCTTTTATACATAAGGTAGGATGTAAATACATGAGAACAATATTCCTCCTTGGTTATGCCACTCCCTTGAACAATAGTTTAAATTATTGCAAAATCTACTTGTTCTGTCAAAAGTAAAGTTTCCATGATAATTCAAAAAGATTTTTTTTTTTTTTTGAGTTTGTGAAGAGAAAGTTATATTAATGAGATGGAAAAGAAGGCTACGGATTTCAATCCTGCCTTCTGTAAGAACTGTCTTCTGGCATTTCTAGGCAGTACCTTTTGAGGGGCACTTCCCTCCAATTTTTCAACAAGTGTTTGTTTTACATAACAAAGCATTTGTTAATAATATCCTCACGAAGACACATCACATCTCCATTTGATAAAGTCCTACAGCTGCAGTTTAGTTAAATTTCAGTGTCCCCTCTGCCATAAACTTAAGTGTAGATGGTTGGTTTTCTTAATTCAGTAAAGTGAGTCTAATTTCTACAGTCTCTATACTTTGTTTTTAAAGGACTCTGCATAATAAACTGAAAGGTTTTATTACTTGCACTTTATTCAGGAAATGTACAACTTAAATAATGCAATTAAAGGTGAGAAGAGAGTAATTTTCTACAAACTCTCTTTGGTGGTTTTATCAGTAGGAGTCCTAAACCTTTAAACACCTTCACAGTAGCAGTCTGTTCATTTATCAGTCGCAGGTTTTATTTTAGCAGTCATTGCAACCTAGACCAAGGTACTTCTTCTAAATGTCAGAGACCTATGGGAGGTCTGACATGTACATAAGATACAAATTCTTAATTCTAACAACTTTAACCAATAGTACCAGCACTGCTTGAAGTCAGTTGGGTTCACAAGGTTTTAGCCAAGAGATTTGGCCTGTGATATACTGGTTATGCAATATATTTTTTCTTCAGAAATAAAATTAACAGCTTTCACAGAAAACAAGACACAAATTGAGATATAAATTATGTTTGCTGTCAAAAGTTCATTCAGCAGAGGATGCTATAAACTGTTCAGACATATACAATACTCGCCTATTTACATTGAAAAAGTCCTATTGGAGAAGATAACTCATTTACATCTACATACTGTTCTTGGAAGCAGAAAATGCGATTTTCATTGCAAGTACTAAGACACACAAGTTACAGAGCAACTATGAAAAGCCATCCATGATAAAGAGCAATTTATTTAGGTCAGTGAATGTTATACCCCAAAACCTTCAATTACAATTAAATTAATTTGTTACCTGTCATTTATGAAATGATTGTAGAAGACTGCTTAATTATATTCCTAAAATAGATAAACTAATGAGATATGTTAAGAGATTTGAATGTTTGCAGTGGAGGAAACAGGGCATTTTGAAAGCTAGAACAGTCTCTGATACGACTTCAATTTGTAAAACCTATTATTTATGCTAATTCTTGTGGAGCCAGAACAAAAATACAACATGACAGAAAAGGAATGAATCATAAATCCCTGAAAAAAAAGCCTGGAACATGTAAAAGGAATGAAGACGGAGCCACACAAAGAAAAAAGGCACCTAGATGTTCAAGAGTCTTGAAAACAAAACTAACAGACAAAAGGCATTAATTTTTAAAAGTTCCTTACTAATTGTGTGAAACCATCCAGAATTTCATAGAAATTTTGATTCCATAAACTTGTGCATGCACATAGCAATACTAGATATTTGAGGGAAACAATTAATAGCACGATTTCACAAACAACAACTAATTGGAAAGCTTGTTTCAATTAATAATAATAAGCAAATACGGGATATGTTATATTGCATTTGAAAATCTTAACCATTTAAATAATTAAAAATATTTATTTCAATTAAAAACAGATTTATTTCAATTAAAAGTAGATTTGTTCAACAGCATGTAAATTCCAAATAAAAGTACCTGTCTAAAGAACAGAAAAACAGGGCTACCTGTTGAGACTCTTCCTACATGGCAAATGAGATGTTCAGTGCAATTTCTTGACTCTAGCCTAATGGTGAATTGTGTTCAAGTGGATGTGAAAAATGAAAATATACTTCAAATAAAGTATCAACAATGCGGAGAGAATTTCTTTCTCTGAACAGAAGGAAAGTGTATGAAGGGAAGCTCAAACATGCAAAGTATATTACTTTTTCTTTCAAGATAAAACATGAGTTTTAAACAAAACATTTGGGTTGACTACTTCGTAGGAATCCTCTAACTTTTTGTGTCATCTAGCAAGCATGCAAAATGAGTTGTAAATAAAGAGCAGACACTGTAACTTTGAATGAACTGTCAGTATTCTTCCAGGAGCCTTAAAGCTCAGCTTGGGACACTCATTTACCTTCCTGCCTTATCCACACAGGACTTTCCCTACATTGTTACTGTTTAAAGGTCCCCCCTGCCCGCTACACTGTGGTTTGCTCACGCCCTTGCCCCTTGCATCACGTCCTCATTCTGTTCAGAGACCCCAGCCAGTCCTTGGCCCTCAGAGAACACACTGCAGAATCCTTCTTTGTGTGTTTTATGGCCTCAGTTCTGAACAAACTTTCAGAGAAGCTATACTAAACAAACTCTGAAATGCTCAAGGTCATCGAATGACCTGGAATAACCTGAAATTCAAGGTCATTCCAGGTTGCTGGAAGATTTTCTTGTAGCACTGAGACAGGGTGCTCTGGCAGCCGGCTGTTAAGGATGGCACAGCATGGTGGGAGCAAAGGAACTACCAAATTTTATCCTATTCCTTCAGTATCCTACTTCTCATGCAAGGAACCCTACATGAAAATATTATACATTTTTCCCTTTTGCTAATTTTTAATAATTACAAAGAAAAAAGGACTCATTAAAATTATCAAAAATGTCTAATTTCAAACATATCAAAAACGAAAGGGAACATGTTAACTATGCTTTTAAAGTTATTTCTTCATTAAACTATTAAAACACTTTAATTTGCTTATCTAAATCGGGTAGTAAGTCTAAGTATTCAAGTTCTATCTTCAAAATGAAAATCCTAAGGAAACAGCACCACGCAATTACTGATCTTTCTGTGCTTTTCTTGAAGGATAATACCTTAGAATGCACAAAAAATACTTTCTTCCTGTGATTTATCAACCCAGGCGCCTGCCTTGGAAAAGAGTAAATTCAGCAGGAAAAGGAGTTCACTCTGCAGTGGCATAATACATACTGACTCAATTAAAAAACAAAACAAACAAAAAAAAAAAAAAGCAGTTTCTGGATTCTGGATGAAAGCCTGACCATAGCTATTCACATATCAACATATCAAGCATCTTTCACTAATTTGACATATTTTTAAGTCCTCAGAGTTACAGAATTGTAATTCCAGCAAATGAATCTAGCTGTCTACAACAATTTTTGAATTTTGGTTTTGCTGTGATGCCTGAATAGCACTGTAGGAACCTTAATGAGTCTTAATTGGACATAAGGCATATTTGCAATGTGTCTTCACTGCTCTCTGGTGTTACTATATTGGATATAATTTATTGAAACACATCCATTAACCACTAAATGAAGAGGACAGCTTTAATATATGTTGAAGAACTTTGTCAAATAAAGAGAAGCTGGAGAAGTAAAAGCAAGATACTTCTAGTCAGCCATTTCTTGACTTTTAGTCAGCAAGAATGAAGCAGAAAAAAGAGCAAAAGGGAAAACTTCTTTTTCCTTGACCTGTGGTCCAGCTGCCACAGCCCATGCAATATATTGCACGGTACAAGATCCACATAAGTTCTCAGCTCACAGGGAGTCTGCAGGTCACGGCACTCAGAAAAGATTCATCTCCCGAAGGCACCCAACTCCCACAGCTCAGCAAGATGTGGAAGCTCTGCCCTGTCACAGCTGCAAGATATCGCTGAGTTTGAGTGAAACTTGCAAGTTCGAGAGGTCTCGATCAGGGGGAGATTTCAGAAGCCTGCAGTGGATGCAAGTCCCCCTCTCAGAGTGGTGGCAGTCCCTCTCTTAGAGACACCACTGAGCTGCATGAGATCCTCACTTCTATTTAGCTATAGCTATCTGTATCCCTATAGTTATTACTTCCACTGCCACAGATAAAGGATTCTACCTCTTGGGTTTAATTAATATCTGAGGCCAAAAAAAATCATATTTTGATGATATTATTCGAGGCTCTTTGAAGTCTGCTACTCGACTATGTCAAGCTGTAGCATAATAGTAAACTTTCATATTTTATTACAAGGCTAATAAGTCTTGCTTTCTCACAAACACTCATCTCCTTGATTTAGTTGTCACTTTCATTTCTTTCTTTTAATACAAACAAATAAAGATACTTGTGCTTGTGCAGAAAAAGATTGAAAATATAAACCGAATATACCCCAGAGACTCAGAAACAGCAAGGGAAAGAAAATAACACTTTTCCTGATAAAAGTTTGTTGTTTTTATGTAATGTTATTACTTTCAAGAAAATCATGATTTCTTAATGGTTGATATTGGTAATGTAATGCGAATCAAAGAGAACAATTTCCAGCATAAACACGAGCTGGGAAAGATGGTAGGTTTTCTCTGCACCCTGAATGTTAACAGTTGCTTCAAATTTGTTGTGAAGTTGAAAGGAAGCATGTGAGCGTGGCTGACACGGAACGTGTGGAAAGCTTAGCAGTGCAAGGAACACACTCCGCTACTGAACACAGGCAAGGAACAATTTTCATAAGACTAGATGTGTTTTCACAAGAACGCAAAATATATGTCAGAAATACCTGTCATCTGCTAGTCCCATTTTAAATTGTTTCTCTGCATCATGGAGGCTTTCAACATACATAAACTTACCAGAATTTCAGCATTACATTAGAGGACAGATACAGGTCTGTCATTAGAGAGCCTTTTTAGACTGAAATGGCTTTAGCTTCCTGTCATCCTTCCTAATTCTGATTTCAATTACTCTTACATTGTGAAAGGCAGGACCATATTCTGTCTCCTTTTTAAGAGCGCTTCTTCTTTAAAAAAATATAAAAAATCAGAAAGAGCATTTTAAAGCTCCTTTTTTTTTTTTTTTTTTAATGGTATTCTGCTATCTGAAAACATAGATGTGCTTTATATATCCTTGTTAAACTCTAAGGGAAATAAAATAGAAAGGCAAACAGACACAAATCTGTTCCAAAATCAAGAAAATTCTACAGAAGTTCCAGAGGAAAATGGCTCACTACAATAAAATCTAAATGAAAAGAGAAGCAGTAACAGTAAGATTCATTAGAGCCATGGAGAGCTGCTCTAATCTTGGGTCAAGATTATTATTATAGAGCATTATTATTATTATTCTTGGGTCACTTTAGAAGGTAAAACATTTGCTTTCAAAGGTAGGTGAAAAATATAATACTGTTTTTCCAGATAGGTTCAAGAAGTTCCTTTTTTTTTTTTTTTTTTTTTTTTTTTGTATGTGTGTGTATGTGTGAGTGATGCTATTCTTTTGGAGCAAGATGCTTATTTATAAATGACTTTATTCTGGGCTTTTACTTACCTAACTTTGAAAAAAAGCTCTTTTTTTACAATAAAAGTTGTTCCTTCTTCTCCGATAGATCTACTTAAAGTTTTATGTTTGAATAATTAAGACAGTCAATTTTTTCTTATCTAGTCATTGCGGTTGTCTATGTCACCTATACTAGTAGATCGGATTTTGTTTATTTCTCTGGATAAAATAGATTTATTCAGTACTTGCTTTCAAGCTAATTGTGAGCTGCTAACTGTTCCATGCGCTCACCACGTATCTGTAACTCCACTGAATCAGTTTTAAAGTTGATTTAAAAGGTTATTTCTTGATAAATTTTTGTAAACTCACTTTTAGGCTACAGAAAGCATTTTTCCCAACCCTACAATGTCTTGGTATCTAAATCATGTTTTATGTCAAGAAAAGCTTGTCTATATATCACAAAGCCTCAGTGAAAACAGAGCTTAGTCAGGAATAAAGTACTCTCTTAATGTGCTATGATATAATTAATCATCCAAAGTTCAAAAAATAAAATCTGTCCTTTTAGCAAGAAAAAAAATGACTTGGCAATTCAAGTTGTGGTAGAGTGAATTCTACACTGTAGAGAAATGAGAATTTGGCTCACTATTTCCCTGTGCTATCAGGAACTAAGAGGCAATGTTGCAAACCATTCAGTGATGCAGCAAGACAAAATAAACTGCTTCTTACTAACCCCATCCAAGCGGTAAAGAGTATTATTAAGTTTAGAGAGAATGTATGTCCATTGATTTTATGTCAGAGTGTCAGGGACTTAGATCAGTGGAGAGACATCTCTGAGAATGTCTCCAAAAATGCACTGTAAGAAGTAAGCTAAAATGTGAATAATGGAATGAGGGGGAAACATGAATAATTCTTAATAAGTCACCACCATTATATTATTTCCACAGAAAGTAACTGCTGAAGGGGTTACTAGCTCATCTAACTCCATCTCCTTTCACTGTAGGCAACTGCAGCTTAAAAAAATCAAACTAACTCACTGCATATTTTCATTTTTAATTGTTGCCTATCCTACTGTCATGAAAGAAGTTCTAAACCCTATGATTGGGTAAGAGAAACTATCATTCATTGATATTCTTCTTCAACAGACTGGTTTTTCCTCTATCACTAGTGGAAATACCTTCTCAGTTCCTGCAATGACTGTGTTTACTTTTTTCATGGCTGCTCACTGTAAACCTCTGACTAATACAGCCTGTTTTTTTGGGTTTTTTTTTTTTGTATTCCCAAAAGGTAAGACTTAATAACAAGTTATAACAGAAATTCTTAGTCTTTCAGTGTGTAACTTTGCACTTCACAATATCATATTCCACTGCACAACATCTTGACAAGACTGTACAGGAAGAAATAATAAATGTTCCTTCTATTGGTTGCTGTCCAAATTTTGATAAGAAAGCCTAAAGCATCACAGTTTGTGTTCCCTTGAAAAAGAAAATCCTGCTTAAAAACCAACACTTTAGCAGAAGATCTATTATCCCATGGCTCCCAAACCAGGATATCCTGCGTTCTGAAATAACTTCCTCTCCCACAGTAGGAATCAAACCCAAACACTGAGACCAACATTCACAAACAAATTTCTCATAAAAAGAAATCTCTACTACGCTCACTATTTATGCAAATGGAGACCTAACACCAAGACTCGTATTTCCCTTTCTGGTAAGGCAGGGAAAACTTCCCATTTAGAACATCAGCTCAGTGGTTTTTGAAGGGATGGCCCAAAGACTGTGGATAGCCTTGCCCTGTTAACCTATTCTGTGTGAGAAGTCCGATGCCCCTATCTTGTACCTAAATTTCAAATGAATTAGCCTGTGCTTCTTACTCTTTACTTACTCCATATTACTCCTAACTTAAAAGGAGTAATATGGCAGAAAAACAAATTCTAGATCTAATAAACATTGCTTTGAGTGGGAGCTTGCATGGCAGCATACGATGAACTCAGTAAAACTCTTCTGTATCCCATTATGCTATATCGTATCACCCTCTCTAAAGATAGTATCACAGTATAGATTAATGCACATGTGGATTACTACTCATTAAAAAGCTTCTAAATTGCTCTAAGACATTTACGCCTACTAATTAACATTCACACTTGATACAGTCTTGCCAGCATTTACGCTTCTGCGATGACTCTTATAGCAGTTACAGCCCTGAAGGTGGTGCTAACAACAGATACTACTACACAGTTTTGAAAAGGATTCTAGAATTTTTGGCAGAATAGCAGAAAAAGCTTAGCTTTGCCTGGCACTGCTCATGCGATTCACATGGAAAAAAGGAAGCACCAGCAGAAGTGCTGGATGAGTGACCTTTCTAAAAGACAGAAAAATGTCACAGCCTAGAAATTAAGCAAGGGCAAACCAGACATAGAGCACAGTGCATAAAAGAAAGCAGAAAGCAAAATGGGAAGGTAATGGTGAAAGGAGAGTTTCAGAAAAAAGGAACAGAGAAACTGAATGCAGAGGGAAGCCAATGAAGAAATCACAAATAGGATGAAGAACAAAAAAGCAGAACTAAGTGAAATAATGAAAGCATAAAAGCACAAGAGGCAAAGCCAAAAAAAAAAAACAAAAGGTTAAGAAGTGTTAATTAGCAGTGAGAAAGATGAAAAAGAGGATCACAGGAAAAAAAATGACAAAACATGGAAGGAGAGGAAGGATAGGCAGAGTATGGTCTTGGGCCTCCTGTTATTAATGTATTTGTCAGTGATCTCCCAGTCTCTGCCTTCTGTGCCACAGGGCTGTTCCTGCGCACTGCAGACCTTCAAGGAGTAACGTTCACTTCCATCGACTCTCTACGCTTGGTAACTACAGGATTTCAGTGCTTTGGGCTTGGGCTTGAACAGTTGCTCGGAATAAATTAACTGCAGTTACAGTTTGAAGAGATGGACAGATTAGTGTAGTGACTAAACTCCAAGTTTTAACCTGTTCTTTCTGTCATTTCAAAACCACTGTTTGCTATGGTTACCATAATTGCATCTTCAACAATCACATAATTTCTGCATCTTCAGCAATAACACTGGAGATTCTTCATATCAAGTTGCAAAAATGCTAGGTGTTCTAAATGTTGCCTTTGAACTGGTGAAGAACGCAGGTTAAATTTAGAGCCTGTTAAATGGGACTGCAACATTTTAAAAGACAGCTAAATACAGTGTCACACATCACTGTAGTTCATTTCAGCTGGAGTAGCAGTTATTCATGTTCTATTACTCATAATTTCAAGCAAGTGGAGGGAAAAAAATTCATTGACCTTGAATAACCTCAAATAAATTTGGTCTATAAACTTTGATAGATCCTTCCCACTGACTGCAGTACCTTTTCCAGTATGCAAGTTCTCTTCTAGCAATAATAAAAAATGACCATTTCATCAAGCTTTTGAAACTACTGAGACTGAATCTTTAACTGAAAAGAAAGTTCACTATAGTGCATGATGACTAGTATTAATTACTAATTTTATGCAAAATGACATGGCAGATTAATTAGCGAGGAGCTATTTCAGTGGATGTATGCCAAACCTCAGATTGTTTGGGGCACAAGTAGCACGGTATTAAATATTTAACATGCTGTGGGATAGTCTGGTTACACTGGTCAATCATTAATTTCCTTTGATCCCTAGAAAGTAATTTTTGTTGCACTCAGCTGTAACTGATTGCAAACAGCTTTTTTATTCAGGCTCCTAACGTACTTTTCCCCAGTTGCTTTCTTCTGATTGAAGCTATTTGTAGCTACACACTTTATCACCATTGCTTTTCTGCGACTATACATTAATAGCAATCTAATATTATGCTTTAACATGATTTGCATTTATAGTGTTATTCTAAAAGAAATTCTTGAAGTATAGTAGTAAATATTTGAAATGATCAATTGAAATTGGAGAAAATCAGAAATGTGCAATTTTTTTTTTAAATCTGCAATAACTAAGAGGAAACTCAACATTTTACATTTTAAATAAAAAAATGCATTAAGCTAAAAAGCAGGTCTTTTTAATTTTTAAAAGGTTGTAAAAGTGTGAAGAAATGGCTGCATCAATATAGTAAATATTTTTATGTAGAACTCAAAAATTAAAAATCAGACTATTCTAAGAAGACATTCTGGGCAAGAATTGATAATCACAAAACATATTATTGAGTTGATCTCAAATCTGGGAAGTAGTTTTTCTGTAATGTAATCTGTGATCCGATTTCTGAAAATACAAAGCACTTTAAAACTTTTAATTTTAATCAGGTATTACAGAAATTTAACAATATTTGGAAATGTAGAAATTTAGTGAATTTAACATTTGAGATGAAATAAATACCTGATCTTGGAAGGGGCCTCTGAAGAATATTCAGTGAGAGAATAAATTGATAAAAAAGAGCTTTATGAACCACTCACTATTTTTTTATCATATATTAAAATAACCATACCAGAAAGCATTAATTATTCATTTTTCATGAACACTGATATGGAGTAATTTTAGCTTCTCTTTACAAATTAAACTTAAGTTAGTAGTGTATTACCCTTACGGTATTTTCATGTTTCTAGAAGGAGAGAAGGAAAGAGGGCATGTTAGGAAAATTAATACTTGTCAGTCCTTGGTACAATCAAGCACTGATGGACACTGAAAGGTGATCAGCTGGAGTAATAAGTTCTTCTTCTCTTGCTTGTCACATTCTAGTGTGATTTATGCCCTATGGCAATTCTGGAAAGACATGTAATCTTTGGAATTGGCACCATCTCATTCTCCTTCTGTGGACACAGAGTGTATTCAGGCCCTCCTCCTAAATTCCCAGGTTCTGACATCTGAAATATATCGCTTGGCGATTCTTTACATGAAGCTTTTCAATTACTACCTTCAGAATCTCATAACCAATCCCATTTTGTTCTATTATAATAGATTAGTTCCTGAAAGTTATTAGTAGCTCACTTTCCTCTTCTTATTCAGCCTAACTACTGCACTTTGACTTTTATACTTAAAAATAATGTATGAAAGGATGTAGCTACCAGTTAATCTTCTCTCTTCCTATTAAAATGAATAAATATTAAAAGTTAACATGATGGAAGCATCTTTTACTTTGTGTTTTAAAGAGTTTAAAACACTTACATAAAATAATAATGTGTTGCACACAAGATATGTGCACAACACCTTTGCTTCTTATTGTCTACCATTTGTACACATTATTTATCTCTCAGAATATTTTGTATTTAAATTAATACTAAATTAATGTATAGAGTTTGATACTTCAAGTAATTGTCCTATTATGAAAAGTAAATGTCCTACTATCATCTACTCTATTTAGATGTCCTACTATCATCTACTATATTTTTGACTAGCTGAACACTGGCAGGGCTCTGAGGACATAACAATCTTTCTAAAAAGTTACAGGAAACAAATGAGAAAAAATTGGAGATATTTTTATTTTTCAAATGACGTGTACCCCTTTTTGAAGGAGTGAAAACATAAATGGATCATGGTTCAAAATGTAAATAAATAAATAAATAAAAACAAATGCTTCTGTCCCATGTTCATCAAAGAATTTCCTAATTTTTCCTTGGGGAGTCTTATATGTAGAAGAATTACTTACATAAACAAATTGATGTTATAACACTTACTGCCTCAATTTAGCAAAACATGATGGCAAAGGTTAACACTGGTTTACTCAAATGTTGGTTGCAATGGGGAATTTCCGAAATATTTTATTACAGCAGGTTAGACTTAAGACATGCATATATGCAGAGGATTATGTTACTTACATGTCTTCTTAATTAGAAATATGATATATTTTACAGAGATAAATCTCTCTTTTTATTGTGCTGCACATTAAATTGTCACTGACTGATTGCTAACTTGACATAACAAAATGAACATAGGAAACTTTAGTATCATATGATGAAAATATATGTGCTATTTAATAGCAAGTGAACTTATTTATGCAATTTTCATCATTTCAGTATTTGCACATGTACTCAGTTCTACAACTCATGATTTAGTTCTATGAAAATTCTTGACAATGTTTTTGGCGTTTTGTTTTGTTCATAAAAAAAAGTTTGAGGATTATTTCTAAATTCACAGAAGAAAACCTGTCAATGCTGTCAATTCTTTTTTTGCCCATCTTACTACCTTCCTCTCACAATTCAAACTTCAAGTGTGTAAACTGATGCATGGAGTACTTTTCCTATTTTATTGTTTGCCTTTTTTTTTTTTTTTCCCTCATAAAGACATTGTAGAGTCTTTTCACCTCCCTATTTTAAGGAGTCACGTGAACAGAACAGATACATTGTGCTAAATAAATAAGCCTGGATACAGACACATTCTTCAATGGCTAATTTTCTCAAGAAAACTAGCGTATATTTCTATTATACTTAGAATAAATTTTCTATATTTATAGGGATGGAGGAAGAGAGACTTCCTTTTCCTGTGAGAATAAGGACTCTTTTTTTCTAGAACAGCTGAAGATATTACGGAAGTTGTAAAATCAGTTATCTACTGCATATGAAACACTGAATATATGAAATGTTTGAAGGCAGCAGTTTTGTTAGTGACGAATGAATAACTTGCAATGAATAATTTATTGAGCAAATTGAGCCTCTTTTTCAGCTTTCAAAATACACACAAGCAGATCACGATTTTCTCTCATTTATTCATTAACTGAGCCCATTTGCCAAATTCTTATATGTGATACTTGTAGCTGAATATTGATTGTGAAGGGATCTCTTCAAGTGCTCCACACAGGAGCTGGGTTTGTCAGCTCTGAGATAACTCACGTGGTAAAGCCCCTGCACTGAACGGATGAGTGCCTAAGCACTTCCAAAGCAAATATGTAAGCGGATTTCAATTCTGTTTTGTACATATTTTTATGGAAATGACATCGTAGTTCACCTTCTGTGAACTTCACGTTTTATAAAAATCAATTGTTCACTGTGTATTGAGGATAGCAGCAAAACACCAGCTAGAGCATCAAATGAAATCCCCACAGCAACTGAAATGTATTCCCTTTCTTTAAAGATAGGCTGATTTTTAAAACCAGCACAGCTGAAAACGAAATAAAGAGCAGATAAAACGTGCTCAGCCTCTTGCTCCTCTAAACTTCATTTCATACATGGGGCCTGCATTATGCAGAGTACTGACAAGGCCTGGCCAAGGCTTTTTATAGAGCATCCCTAATTGGATTTGAGCATTTTGCAAAATGACAGCTCTTGCCAATAAAGACAACTTTTTATATGCAATAGTTCTTTGTAAGGCTACTACACTTATTACTAGCTAACACTTCTGAGCTATTACTAAGCTTAGTAATATTAAGCGTGAAAACAAAGCAACACTGAGCAATATAAACATGGAATGGATTCCAAACAGACAGATGTCAAATCAAGAGTGAACGACATCAAGCGCTGTGTCTTGAGCAGTTTTGTGGGACTAAATCACAATTAAGCCACTAGACCTAGACAATGCTACTTGCCATTTTCATCAATAGTTTGCTAGTAAATATGTCTGAAGCAGACTAGCAGAGAAATAATGAATGACGAGAATGAATCATGAATAACAATAAGCAAGAAGTTCAGAGAAGTCAATCTATAAAGTATGTAGATTAAAGTGTAAGACCCCATATTCTGGATTTTTTTTTTCTTTCAGATTAAGGCAGATCAGTGTATATAAAAGGGTAGCAAAGGGGGTTATTGGGATTTTTTTAATGTATAAAAAGGGGGTATGCTTATACTTAACCAGCACATAAGCAATTTCTGATACTAATATGGCAATACTGTATCCAAACCTGATTTAGTATTTTAAATCTAGATAAACTGAATGAAAGTCCTAGCAAAAACAATGTAAGGATCGAAAAGCTATGTTAGAATAAGAGAATCATTAAAAGGCTAACCGAATCAGCTTATTAAGAAATACAGAGGTGTTTCTACTTCCTAAACAAACAAATAATGTCTCTACACCAAGGAACATTTAAATCTAATTAGGCTAAAGCAGTCTTCTTGGAGATATAAGCCCTGGCAATGCAGATACAGCCTGCACAGGCAATCCAGGTACAGCCAGCCTTGCTATGAGCCCAGGCAGAGTCAAAATAGTGCCTGCAGACACAGTGCCTCTGTATCCTTTCCAAATGCTCTTGGGAGAGTAATTTTTAGTGTGAGTAAAAATACTGTATTACACTGTCCACTACCACTTGTTAATTGAATGAACCTCAAGAATACCAGCTGGCTCAAGAAGCAATACAACCCTCATTAAGCAGCTCTGTGCCTAGAATAATAAACCTTTCCAGCCTGACCACAAATAATGTTTTTTTTTAACCAGGATATCTAGCCACAGACAGCTGAAAGCTGTGTGTAAGGCATGAACATTAAAGAGTAAGAATGATGTACCAAGGGATCAAATTACCAGAAACTGGATTTTCCATTTCTTGATGGTCTCAAAGCAAAACTGGTAGCAGTTTGAAAAATACTTTCCCCTCCCCCAACACATGATGCCTTAATAAAAATACTCACTCAGATCAGTATTTGGATTGAAGTTTAACAGTCTATGAAGGCAGCGGTACTATATGGGCCCTTAGAAATAGAAGTTAAATGAGAGGAATCTATTAATTTCATTTATTACAACCAGACACTTTAATTCCTGTTCATATGCTATGGTCACAGCTATGCTGCCTTCCCAGTAAAATTAGAGCTTAACATGGACATGAATTTGATCTCTGTTCTCCAACTAATTACGTGGAAAACAACAGAATCATCAGTGAATCTGAGAAGGCCTTTGGTCGTGTGCTTTCCAGCATCTCTGTTCACAAAGATGCCACCCAAAGGGAAGCATAGCACATGCTATAAGCACAGCAAAACAGTATTTTTTTGGTCTGAATTTATTTCTGTACAATGTTTTTCCAATGCTCAGTCAGTTGTGACTGAAACATAGATAGCTCTGCTTGAGTACAAACTTCTATATTCCTTCCCAGTCTCCCTAAACAGGAAATTAAGAATTGAGAACATAAGAAAACTGTAGCTGGATAGAATATAACCTATTCGTCTGGAAATGGGTTGAGTCTGAGACGTAGTATGATTGTGCTAAGAATTCTACTTATAATCAAAAACTTTTAGATGAAACTATGTGATAGTTTCAGGTTTACAGCACTTGAAAAATATTTATATAAATACTGATATACAGCAAAGATCTGATATATAAATGATATATAGACTTATCTGGACAGGAAAATGAACTACTGATTCCTTTGCGTCTACTTGTGGGTGTATGTATGACTGGGTGGTCATTTCTGCTAGAATTCTGATTCACGATTTAGAAATATCTTTGCCACGTTAAGCCAACCTTAACAAAGTATTAAAATACAGATCTTTAAGTAATGAGATACTCTAGTCTTACATAAATCATTTCAACTTTTTTTTTTTTTCTCCTGCAAACATGTTGTCTTCTAGTGTAATATCTTTGCATCTAAGAATTCAAGAAACGTCCTTATTAAAACAGGATAAGGTTTGGGGGCAATTACTAGAAAGCTGAAAAAGGAGACGCCTCCAAATTCACTAATAAAATACTTCTGAAAGTAAATCAATCCATTTCACTCATTAGTAAAAATAATTAATGAGCAACAAGTACTTTGCACAAAAAAAAAGGTAGAATGAAATCCTAAGAATACAGAAAATGCAATTGCTAATAGTGTGGCTAGCAGAAACAACCACCACAATTTCCTAGGAATAATAACCTGAAATTGGAAGACTTGTTTAAAAAAAAAAAGAAAAAAAGAAAAGAATGCTGTTCATAAACCTATACATAACCGTATTTAAAAAAATTTTTTGAGGATACCAGAGAGCATATAAATAATGCTCAGATTCACCTGACCTTCTTGTCACTAGTCTACTCTGCTCAGCTCTCCTCTTTGACAAGTTAAGTAAGGTTAGTAATGGTGCAACCCTAAGGAGACCAGGAGCGACAATAAGGTGTAGAAAACACAGAGGCAAAGGTACTCACAGCAGATGTTATCACATATTGTGAGGGAAACACAGCCATAAAACATAAGCCATACAGAAACTGGAGGAGACAAAAGTAGGAATATTGAATGAAAACATAATACAGATACACAGATAATGTTAAACAAAGTGTTTTGGCTTATTTGATCAGGGCAACTGGGGGAAGACATATGATCAGTCATCTCATCTGGCAACAAAGGAAGAGAAAGAACATTTCCCAGGAATCACTCTTCTCTCTGTGACGCTGACCTTAAATTAACTTTTAAGAAAACATGGCAAGTTTGTAAAAAGCGTTCCTGAAAACAAAACAAAACAAAACAAAACAAAACAAAACAAAACAAAACAAAACAAAACAAAACAGATACTAAAGGTCAGATACCATTTCAGCAGATATTGAACATTCTACAGATGTTACGGGTTTTTGAGATAGACAACAGACAGCACCATGGCAAACTAAGAAACATGAAAACCAAGAAAAACAAGTTTGTTAGCAAGCAAGTATAATCAGCTCTTCAAGCACTAACAAGCACCAGCTTCTTGATGTTTGTTTGAGCTGGTGTTTCAATAGAAATTCCCTCAAAACTGAATCGGATCTTATGACACAGGTGTTGCTGCTGGCCATGTCACATGCATGACCACGTACTATCCGTGTGGGCCTGTTGCTGCTGCAATCTGTATTAGTGAGGATAATTTTCTAGGACACCTCAATAAGAGGACTTAGTTAAGATTGACATGAACACCTTCAATATGATTCTCTATCCGCTGTTTTATTTTTTTTCAGCTGTCATTCCTAGACTTCATTTAATTTTCTTTAATTGCATAGTGGACTTCTTTCTTCTGACCACTGTACAGAACAGTCATTGACCACTCAGGATGCAGAGACTGTTTGATGCTCTAAGCAAACAGGTAATTAAAAAAATTAAAAAAAAAATAAAAAATAAGGAAAAATAATCTAGGATTTAATCCTTTCTATAAGAAAGGCAAGAACTTCCTTAAATGTTTCATGCTCCAAGACACAAAAATCTCTAAAGGAAAAGCTTCTTAGCTATTCATTCAGGAGAAGAGTATTGGAAGAGTGCACCAAATGAATGTCCATATTTTACTGAGGCTTCCACAAAGTAAGAATTTAAATTAAATTGATTTTCTTCCTGTGAGAAGTAAGTAAAAATTAAACACATGTGTTGGAAAAAAAAACAAACAAACAAAAAAAAACACACCTAGAAACCAAAGTAATAAAAAATTCAGTAACTACACAGAGGGAGAATTTTGTGAGTATAAAGCAATCTTGGGATGAATTAAATAAATTATTCTACACGATATTCAATGTAACATATACATTAAAAGTGCTAATGATCAGAAAAGTGATTCCCTTGAATCGGCTTTTAAAGATGCTTGGTTTCCAAGTAATCAGAAGAAACACTCTGTATTTGCTGAATGAACAAAGATTTGAATTTTGGTTTTGGATCTGCATGAGGCATAGTATGAGGCAACAAAATAATAATAATGATCAGTGATTTAGACAATTCCTACTTCAAACGGCTCAAGCAATTTACAAAACCGATACCCTGTCTTACAGCTGGAATAACTGAGACAAAGACTAAAACCATTCCTCCTGCAAAGCCCATTGACAGAGCTGAAGCTGGAGCCAGGCTTTGGCAAATCATTTAACTGCCATTATTTGCCCTATGATGTTGTGAGCAAAACAGTGCAAATAACTGCAGTCGTCCATGCTGTTTATGTTTTGTGATTTATGCAAATATATCAGTTTCTCAATTTCCTTTTGATTTGCCACACATGTGTTTGGGGTTTAGCAGGAGATGAAGGTGAAAAGCTGAACTGGCAGTTACACTTTGGATAGGTACTGAATTCAGGATGATGGGTTTCTTGGACACTGGTGTGCAGGAACGCAACTCCATCCACTCCCGTCTCCCTCTCCATCTATCCCTGCCCAGGCACAGCATTAAAAAAAAAAAAAATCATTATTTCATTCAGCACAGAATAAAACAACTTACTTTGTTTTGGAGTGTTACTATTAGATAAAATTATTGACCTGCTTGAATTATTGACCAGATAGAAAAAAAATCCATTTATCTACCACATAAGAGAAGAAGTGCTTGGCACTGAGTCACAACTAACAACTAGAAAATGGTGCTCTCATGTCTCTAGGCTGAATTTGGTCTTTAAGGACCACAGAATAGTAAAACAAAATATTTCAGTGCAAGAAAATGCCTTTGACAAGAATAATTACCCCATTATTTTATATCATGTGCAGTAAGACTACTGATATTTTCATTAAGATTTATCTGTGCTGCAACACTGATGTTCCACCTTCTTAGTTCTGGGTATATCTGGAAGCAATGAACATACAAGGCAACAAATACAGTAGACAAACTAGCTCTTCTATTGGTTCAGTGATAAAATAAATGTATATATGCATGCTTTTGTTATATATTGTTAATAATTACTTTTTTTTCTACAGATGAACATGTACATTAATCAAGTGCAGAAATAGTACTCAAAGTTATTCAGCCCATAACAAACACAGGTTTTAGAGAGGGAGTTGCCTTCCCAAAGTGACATTTCTGGAGATTTAGAAATGCTGATAATAGAAAATTTTTGGTACCTCGATGGAACATAAAAGATTCTTAAAAATACTAGAGAAAATGCAAGTATGTTTTTAAAATAGGCTTCAAGCCCTCAAAAGGACTTTTTGTGTAAGGAATTAAGGAGCTTGACAAACATTTAATAAGCAATAATAATTGGACATGTATAAAGTATACTTCTCATAACTGAAGGTTAAATAACCTTTAGTTAATGCTACAGCTTATTAATTCATTTTCTGAACCTCATCATCTTTCTTCAGTAACACTTTTTATATAGAGGCAACGACTGTGCTTGAGGTTTACTTTTTCCTGTTTCTGAGCTTCTGTTTATTATCCCATCACAAAATTTATATTCAAATGATAAACTGCAAGCAAGGGATAGCAAAAGCAAGGAATCTATCATGCTCTAGTGGCACTGTACATAAAACACCAGCATTTTCTCATATTAAATATTCATGCATTATACTACATTTTAATTATTCAAATTCACGACAGAAATGGCAGAAAGCTGTATAATCATAATAAACTCTAAATATTATAACCTGTGATTTTGTCAACATTGTGTTAATTTGTATATGTATACCGGTGATAATTAAAATTTGAGGACCGCAATATTTTCTTGATTGAGGTGAAACCAAACCACAACATCAAATTGACATGGGAAATAGTGCAACAACGACTCACAATCTGAAATGAAATTATTATGGAAGGCCTGACATAAGAATATAGAGTTTTTGTTTGGTAGGGCTTTTAACTTACTGAATGGTATGCAAGTGCACATTTACTTAATAAAGCAATTATCATGGATCACTACCAAGCTCTGCTATAAGCAGAACATTATCAGCTGTTGGAGTTGGACATACAATGTCAGACTGAGACTCTCACACATCTGAACATCTGAAATCACTTCTGAGAGAATACCCGGTTGAGATTCTCTCATAAATTATAGCAAGGATATATGATCAAAAACATTAAATGAAAAGTCTTTCAATGAAGATAGGCATATAACTTCTTCCATAAACACAAAACCAGACAAAACAAACAACCCTCCTCTCCCCCGAACAATATGCCCTAGTACGCTGTAGTTTATGATCTCTATCCTTTACTCTCCAATTTCATCTATACCAGAGTTTTATTTAAGTAAGCAGTACAGGACAGAAGTTCTGAGGATGTGGATGGGTCAGAATTGGCTACACTGAAGTCAGGAGAGCAACAAAAAAAAATGGTTTTTAGATTTTAAGGTATGTAAGGTATTTCTGATGCTTTTAACCTGGGGAAAACATGCCAAGCCAATCTTTAAAGCAGATAAAGCAGTAAAACTGCTTCCCCCTATATCCGACAGGTTCATTGTTTTCTTCCACAAAGAACTACAGCACTCCCCCATACTACTGCTTTATATTAACATGTTCTATAGTTAACTTGCGCTGCACTTTTTCTCTCACCAGCGAAGAGTCGCTAAAGCTGCGGACGGGGGCTGCCCGAGTCTCCCGCTGCTCCTGCTGGGGCTCCCTCGGCGCCCGGCTTCCCTCCTCCTCTGCCCGGCCTTGCGGGGCAGCCCCGGCGCAGCTGGCAGGGACGCGACAAACATCACCGCTCTGGAAATTGTACCTTTTGAAATCAGTCAGTAAAATCACAGTAAATTTTAAGAACACCTAAGTCTAAGTCCTGGGAATGCTTTCAACCTCCTGAGTTTTCTTGTGTGCCCGAGCGACCTCACAGTGTGGTTTTACTTTTCTCAGCTGGCTATTTTGATATAATATTATTTAAAGTCATACTTAATACCAAACTCCAGTCTTTACTGATGCTACTCTATTATCCCAGTGACTCCAACATGATCTTTCCCTTCTATTTATTACATAATTAGGTAACCAATGTTTATTTCATGATTCTTCCTTAAAAAAAGATAAAATATATCATAATCACTGCAGAACATCCCTCTGGTGAGCAAGCTACAGCTTCACCAGTTTTTCCCACAAACGTTTTCTGAGCTGTCTTTTTCCAAGACAAGTAACAAATTATTTCCCTGCATTGCATTAATTCCTTCTCCTGAAGAATTAAGATTTTTAGTACCATTCTTTCATTTCAGTCATTATATCAGGAAAGGTTTTCTTTTCATAGTTTGCTGTTCCCTGTTCTATTTAAAAACTCTGAGCAGTAAAACTACAGAAAATACTCTGAATCTTCTCAGCACACAGTAAGCCTGTTAACAAGTGAAAAATCATTTAAAATGTATGAAAAATGAATTAAATTCCTATCATCAGTGGTACTGAAATGAGAAAGAAGGTGCAACACAAAGGGTCATGCTCAAATAAACACTCCTGTAGCTACTAATAACTAATGATATTCTATCATTTATGATATTATGATTTTTATATTTTATCAAATTGATGTGAAAATAATTCCTTTCAGAACAGCCATGAAAACCAGAAAAAAACATTTGTAACCTGAAAAACAGGATACAAATTTCTTCCAAGGGATTAAATGCAGGAGAGCCACATACCCAGTTCTGCACTGCACTCTGCTACTGCTAGGTTTATTCATACAGCTAATGTCCCTAGTAATTTAGGCCTATTTGCAGCGGGGCCTGGAGGACACGGGTTGCTGTACACTAATGCACTTACTGGCTCTCATCAAAAGGAATATATGACACTTGGTACTGGACAGCAAACAGCAAATCAATTGTCAGTTGTACTCTCGCGGCAGTAACCAGATTATAAGATTAGAAGGCTAATTTGCAGCTTGATTTGTTGTCTGACAACCTTGTTTGGGAGTTTAATACCTAGGTCATTTCAGAATGCATTGGTCTGTAACAGGCTGTAACTTCATATACAAGCTGCTGGCATAGGCACATTTTTCCTCAGCAAAAATGATTTCAACCCATTAAGTTATTTTATTTTTAGGTCTAAAGCTTCAAAACACTAATTGGCAAATGTACTTTGGCTGAATGCATGGCACAGTTGTAAACAGCCTTGTTCTGCTTTTGACTGATACTCATTCAGATAAATATTTCAGGTATTTGGGGGGGTTGTTTTTGCACAGCAGTTGTCAGCACTCTTCTAGACTCAATGCACAAACTATGCGGCCCCTCTGCAACCCAAGGCTCACATCAGACAACGTACCATGGACCCAGCCCCTGTCCCTAGGGCCTCAATGCCATGAAATAAAAAAAAAGATCCCACCTTACTAGACCTCTTGGACTTAGCTGTGAAGGGAAGGCTCAGGTGCTGTGCTCGACAAGAACTTCTGAGATTGCTCCTTCTTTACACTAGCGTGGGACCAGAAATGGTGCTATCTTCCAAATTTACCGGACTCAGACTGCCACAACTATCATTCGGAGCCCTCTAAGCTATTATACTCAAACTTCAGTCACTACTCTGATTCTAAATGAAGATTTTGGTGATCTGCATCTCCCCCAAAAGCCAGCTAAGTAGGATAACTCTGCTTTCATCTGCCCCCTACATCGTAAAAACAATCCCTGTAAACAGAAATATCCAAGATCCAAGATCCTTCTTGCCTCTAAATTTTTAGAAGTGACTCTAAGAAACTATTTCTATAGCATTTACTGTATTTCTTTATGTCTTCTCTACTGTCACTAAAACTCTTCCATAGGCAACACACAACCCTTGTAGTAAATTTCATTGATAGGTGTTAGGATTTAATGATCAAATGAGAAATTCAACTTATGCGGAAATTTAAAAGCACTTTACCTTGGGAATGTTGTATTAGGATTCTACTGACCTTCAGATGTGAAAATTCAGCAGTGTAAGCCAAAAAAAAAAAGAAAAATCAATGATTTTCTGTTGGCCTCCTGACCTTTAAAAAAATATATACCCAATATATTGCACTAGGCTCCTGATTAAGCTCCAGAGTATCAAGGAAAGGCAAAGAGACAGCTCATCTTCACTTGATTCCCTTTATCTTTCACATAGAAAAGCCATTCTCACCCTTGGATGAAAATCTCCACTTCTAAAGATGAAGTACAGAAGATAAAGCTTAATGTATAATCACCCTGTTGAACAAGGAGTAAAAAAAATTGGCCAACGTTCTTTTTCATCCTCACCTTACTATTTTGCAGCCTGCAGTTAGCAGCAACACTGTGCAATCTACTTCAGGGCTACAAATGAGACACAATCACACGTCTTTAGAGGAATACTTGACTGTTTTCTTTTACAACTTATATGTTCAGCAGTTCAGTACTAGTGTTGATTGCTTCTAATACCATAATTCAAGCTGCAAAATGAAGCTGTTTACACTGCAGTTGCAGAGCTGGAAAACTTAAATTTAAGACCACAAAATATTGATGTTCTAGATACTCTGTCCACTTTTCAAATGGAATTCCCAGCTGAGCAGCAGCTGGCAAGATGAGATTGCATGGATGTGCACACTTGGTGATGAAACGGAGACTGGGCCAAGGTTACATTCAGATGAGCTCAAATCACAAAGATTAGTTACTAGAATCTCAAAGAGTTGTTAGATTACTTATTTGTTTTGTTACATCTAATAAAGCTGTGGCTGGTTTCTACCTCACTTCATTAAACCGTGTGTTCTATTTTCATTAGGGAGTGACCTTCATATAAGCTTAGTCACATTATGGTAATAATGCCTTCCCTCATGCCTTACTGTCTTTTACTGCTTCAGGGTGAAATCTTAAAATAGCTAAGAAATATTTGGATGACATCCTGAAATACATACATTTTATTTGTTCATTTACCTTTATGGACTCCCCAGAGTTTTCCCTATCAGTATTTTGTAACAAGAATCTTTCCCTGGTTGTACCTACATCATAGATGAGGTCAGTTTGAACTACTGGATTCTGCTCTGTTTCCAAATATTGCAACTGAAACACCAAAATGATCATCAGTGGTAGGTCATTATCAAAACATGGCAAAACAGTTTTCAGTGCTCCCATATGTTGAAAACAGTAAATAGAAGACAATTTTAAACTGTGTCTGATTCAAGACCTCCAAATATTCCCTGTGTCTTGAAAACTATTGATCAAAGCTGAAGCTCCAGTTTAGGGCTATCTCTATCAGGAATCTAAAATGTCCACGTATTAGGACTCACCCTTCCACCTAGTGATCAAGAGAGGAAATGCTGGAGGATTATACAGATTTATTTGGTGTGAGGGAAAATGGATAGGACATGAGAGTAGCTGATACTCTTTTCTGCAGGAAGGAGTTATAGAATAATCAAAGAATTAAATTGCCAGTGCTCACTGCAACTTTGCAGTGGAGACTTTCTCTGTTACATGTGTATATTACAGAAAGTAAATGACCTCACAACTGTAACTGCATAAATTATGGAAGGCCAATCATGATAAAGATAATCAGGAATCCTTATTTAAAGGTCCAGCCGTCTTTAGCTTGGCTTCTCATTTTTACCTGATCTCACAATGACTCCCAAAGCTTAATTATAATTTCTGAAAAATATGTAAGTTTATAAATGATTTAGGAATCCTGACAAGATGCTGATATGAAAGAACACATTTTAATTTTCTATGCAATTATGTAAGACTAAAAAGAATAACAACCGGAGCCTAAAGGAAGTGGCAACAATATCACATTTTACTCTATTGCACTCACCACTATACTCTCTGAATATAATTAAAAAGTTGACAGCAGAATATCATGTGCTCAATAGCAAACCATGATGCTTCAAATGCTTTAAAAGATTGTATTCTTTTCAGGAATACACATGCCCTAAAGGCTCCATATATAGGTACTAAGTACTAATTTATGAACCTTTACGTAAATAAATGTGTCTTATGAATCAGTACATGTGTAGGAATCCTTCAGACCTGTATGCTCTGTTTGTTAAAATTAAACTTGGTATAACATAATACCTTTTATTTTATAGCTGCATTACTTTTAACTGGTAATTAGGCTCATGTCAAAACTTTCCACCACCAGCTCCCAGATTGCTAGATAGTCTATGTGATATCACACACCATGAAGAATTCACTCATTTATGGAGCCAAATAAGATATATTGTACAACTGTGCCTGAAATCGGGGTCTGCATTCAGCAGTCAAAAAGAATATACAACAGCATGTGCTGTTTTTCAGCCACAAAGCAGGTTCAGAAAAATCACCGTCTATCTAATGATTCGCTGTTTGTGCTTTTCGGGTCCTATTCCAAAAGGCCATGCCTGTATTCAGCAAGTCCAGTCATTTGTGCAGGGGAATGATGACTGCAATATCACTTTGACTCACATTTTAATCAGACAGCATTTTACTGACAATTTCAATAAAAGTTACAGCAGGTGTGTGATCAGCAAGACTGGTACAAAATGTAGGAGGGACAGCAGCGGGGGGAACAATGAGTTAGAGGCAACTAACAAAGAGCTATCAGGAAATTTAATGGATTCATGATTCTGTCTCATACCTTTAAAGAATACCAAAACTAAAATTAAAAAAAAAAATCTAAAAACATTTTATTGTCAGTACCAATGGAGTGTCAGTGGGGTATACTATAATATTTCCCAGGTTGCAATATAGCCTTACAATATTTAGCAGTGGAAAGCTCAGATTAGGTAGAACAAGTCATTTTGAAGTGTCCATTTCTTTGAGCATAGCAGAGTTCGTCCCTGAGAGAAAGTAAGATAAAGCCTAAGATGAAATGTGTGGAGAAGGAGAAAAGAGACACTGACAGTTCAGGATAAACATGCAATCTTTTTCACTTTCATATGTGAGAAAATACTGCAATCTTTGAGTTGTTCTGTGAGTTCTTGGTGTGAGAAATGCTGCATATAAAAAAGGAGTAATGAAATACAGTGATCTGAGGAGTTGCCATGAATTCTGAACACTGCCACAGATTTCCAATTTATCTGGGATAATTACTACATGCCTAGAATAAACCCACATATCAAGAATGCATACATATATATTTACACAGACTGACAAAATAACTATTTTAAAAATATGAATGAGAAAGAATTATTGCAGCCCACGAAACACAGTAAATCCAGCAGCTTATTATAGTACTTCACAGTGAGGAAGTCTCACATTATGTTATCTCTTTTAATATAGCATTAGCTACAATGGCTATTAAAAACAAGCAAACAACGTCTCCTTCCCCAAAAATCTCTCTAACAGAAATGCTATGAAAACTACCAAAACTCCATATATAAAAGTTAAACTTATGCGTATACATATATGTACATACATATATGGAGAGGTTACTTTGCAACTGTTAAACCCTCACGAACATTTAGTTTAAGACAGTTCACTGCCCAATTTCTTTTAACTTTTCCAGTATGCAGATACAGACGATACTGCAAACAACTCCAAAATCCAATCAAATCAAATAAATAATAAAAAAAAAAAATTCAGCCACCTCTAGCATTTTGCAAGTAATGCGTTATAAACTCTGGATAGTATCAATTGCATAAATCAATTTCTGCTTCCAATCACTCGAGTAATTTTAAAACATATATATAGTATCACGTTTCTAAGAGAAGTTTAAAAGCATTATATTTAAGAATTATTTTCATGCCTCTTCCACTTATTTAGAAATTGGTTATCCTCATCAGAGGTTGTGGAGACACTGCTATCTTCTGTTTGTCTGCACAAAGTTGAAAGCCATGTACTAACGAATTAATAATATGCTGCAATATTAGTCTGCAAACACAGTACATGAGCATTCACTTGTGGAACAAATGGCCATGGTATATTTGACTTTTCATCATTTTAATTTATTAAAATTAAATTTAAAAAAATGAAAAAAAAAGAATTTTCAGTTATGGAAGGTATCAGACAAGTATAATGTTATTCTTTTAGAAATAACTGGTATTTTTTAAAAGACAGATGGCCAATGAGACTTCAATTTCAGCTGACCAACTTCAGAAAAAAATACCTAGGACAGTTTTTTGTTGATCCTAGAAACTGCTAATGATCAGTCTCGACTGTGCTTTTGACATTTTTACCCTCAGCTTGCTAACACAGACTTCAAGGCTGCAAAAACGAGATTAAAGTAATAACCCACCAAGAGTTGCTTCAGGCTACAGTTTTAGCTGACACAAATCATCTTTCACTGGACACATTTTACAGTTTCTAACACAAAAAGACTTTTGCTGAAAACACAGAGCTTTCGTAATACAAACTATCATTAATCTCCAGTATTGGTCTACAGGTTTTCAAGCATTTCCGGTAACACTGAGACTATCTATCTAAAATTCTTTCACTGGAATTGCAAAATCTCCTAAGCATTAATTAAATGAATCCAAGTTTAGAAAATCTTATTTGCTACTTTGTTAACAGTGCAATTGGATTTAAAGAATTGATATACAAACAAAATCAGAAACTTAAAGAGGACTTTTCAGACTTACTTATAAAATAAATAAATGTTGGCTATATTCAACAAGTCAGCTACAGCAAGTATTTTCTCTGTAATTTGTTATTGTGGTCATTACATGTGTCTGAAATGGCATGAAATGAAAAATAATTGACAAAATTCTTTCCTTTTTTATTATGATAACTGCTAGTTAAAAAATAACTTTAAAATAATATGTAAAATCTACATCCAAATGTGTGACATTTTCCAAATAGGGATATCTGAAAATTTCACCTATTATAATCACAACAGTAAAATCCACTTGTAAATAGTACTGGAATACTGAATAACTTGCAAAGACTGAAAATTCTGAATCAATAAAAAAGGTCTTAGCAGCAGAATCTAAGTTTTAGCTGACAATATTGTGTTTATTATCTTATGTATCACTTGAGTCGTCTGAAAAAAAGAGGCAACTCCGAACAGTATCAACATCAACTCTGAATTTCATCATTCTATTTATTTTTTAAGAATAATTAAAGGCTAAGCATTTTTACAAAGAAACTAGACTTCATTTCTGAAAATATAACGGAGTACAGTAGACTTGATTTGTCCTATCTTTCAGCAAAATATATTGAATTACTCATTTCACGACAGATTATTGACCAAATAAACCCCAGGGCCTTCAAAGGAACAATTATGGGCAGATGATGTTAATTCAGTAATGACCTGAGCTTCTTTTCCAATTATCCTCAGACAACCTGACAGAGTTACCATGACTGATGCAAAATTACGACTGCAGTTGTCAACATATCTAGGCAGACTTCCAGGGTCCGTGCTATCCAAGCCCTCATAGTCAATCATGAAAATTAGACAATTCTTAAAAAAAGATATTGATATTCACAGGAGCAGTCAGTAGCAAACAGTTAGGGAAATATTCAAAAGGAAGCTAATAAGAAAAAGTGTAATACATTTGCCTGTGCTCCTAGTAGGTGCACATAAATCTACTTTACATATGATGAATTTATTAGGTTAATATTTTAATTATGTTTCTTTGGATGGAAAAAGATCAGTAGTAACAAAATCAGCCATAAGGAATAATGCATTCTCTATCTGCTGTTACAAAGAGATATAAGAAAATGTTATAAATATCTGAAATCTCTCATTGAGTATCATCAGATGTTTGTCCAACATCTGCAATTAAAGAGTTGCTTTTAGTTTTCCAGAACTTCAGAATGGTGTGTGTTAAAACTTTCACTTTTGGCAATGTGAGATGAGATTATTGTACACATCAGTTATTTAACTACAGGAATATACTTGACAGATATATTTTATATCAAAACCATCCATGATGCTGCACAGACTGCAAAAACTTCTTTTCAGTATCCACCAATTAGGATGGAGTCAAATTAAACCCTGAATTTAAATATTGCATCATTAATAATAGAGATAAGGGATTAAACTACTAATGCATGACATTCAATTTATTAAAATGCCTTTACTTTGAAAGCAACATATCTATTCACATTTTGAAAGAAAAAAAATATATTGCTTGAAATCAAGTCATATTGATATAATGAACCATTTTTTAAAACCTCAAAATAATAAGAAATAAAAAATAATACCAAGAAGAAGAAATAGTTTTGATTAAGTCAACATGTTTGCTTTTCTCAGGAGTGAAGAGTACTTGTACAGTGGAAAGAAAACATGGTTTTTATATTTTTTTTTCCACCAAAAAAATCTTGAAAAAAGTAAGAGAAAGCAAGAACGAGAGCCAGTGTAGAGGATGTTCTGCTCAGAGTCCGTAAGTTCTGGTTCTGTTCCCAGTGTTATCACTGACATTGCTGGCGACTTTTGACACGAAATCAATTCAATCTGTTTAGCAACATCTTTGCTATCCCTAAAAAAACTGTAATATTTCCTCTTCCTTCTATAGTGCTTTGATATCACATTATGCTATATATTCCTGACTAAATGCATGCTTTTATATGTAATTTGAAAAATCTGTCAAGAAATGTTATTATATATTTCCCATCAAGAAGTTTCCCATCTCAAAGAACATGAAAAATTAAAACAGAAGTGCATCACAGTGATCAACCAATACACAGAACACAAAGCAACCATTAACCATGTAAATTTACAAGCCCTTTCTTAATTAATAAGGTTTTTTTTTTTGAGTATTCCTTTTAATGGAAGAGATTGATCTAGTAGGACTTCATCTTAACAGATTCTTAACGGTTTCAATTTGTATATTAAAAAAAACCACTGTGTGACTAATTCTCAAATGTAAATTGGAATACCTATAGAAATAGCAACCCTTTTCACAGAAATAACAAGACTGCCTCTTTTTGGTTTGGTAACCCCATACCAAATGACTGTGGTTTGGTAACCCCAACCTAACGATTAATATTAAATATGTAAAGCCCCATGCTATCAAAAGCATTTAACAATCTTTAAAATATTCTGAAGTTATATTTTACTACGTTTTGGCTGTGTAATCAGATCAAAGTCATGTTTTCTTAATTACTCAGTATTTTAGCACTGATTTTAGTAGATATTTTTAAAAACCCATGTTAGTTTTACATATGAGTGTGCAGTTCTTTCTAAAATTTCTTCTTTCTAAAAATTCTAAATTTCTCCTTTTAAAAGTTATTTACACATGCAGAGGCTTTAATAATTTATATTTTTGACACTTAGCCATTATATAATCCACTGAAAAAGTCTTCATTCATTGGATAAAAATGCTTCTGTATAGAGTCACAAATTATTTTAAACATGTCTTTAATATTTTAAATTAGAGCTTCCAATTAAAATTGTACATGTCATATAGTCCTATGTAAACCTACTGTTCCTTTTAGGAGGCACAGCCTTAGCTAAAAAAGCTGCACTGATGTGAACTGAGCTCAATTAGTTCTGATGTTCTGCCAAATTGCCTCATTACCTGTCATACTAACACTACTGACACTTTTAAAGATAAACATACACACTACTTTTCTTTCTGCAACAAAATACTATCTGCTTAGGCAACTAAAAATAAGAATGTGATTTACTCAAAATACGAGCTCAAAATATAATATAGATTAAAACAGGTGATAATTAAGAATACTCTGTACACAATTTGAGGGTACTGGGAAAATGTATTTAGAGCTGTACTTTCTGTTTGGAATATTTAGAGCTGTTCCAAAGAAAGTATTTTCTAAACTCCACGTAACAGTTGTGGACAAATTAGTTGCCCAGAAAATCCACCAATATTTAAATACAAAGTAAAAATAACAGATACCAAATGCCCATAGCTCCAGTTGATCTCATTTACTTCAATATCCAATTTGAAAGATCATACATACGAGACACTGCTCATCAAGCACGGCATTAAGCTCATACAAAAAAAAAAAAAAAAAAGGCTGACAAGACTGCACAGCCTTTTCAGTTTTAAAGACAAGTCTCTCTCTTACATATTTACCTTCTACACTTCTGCAGTAGAGGTGCTATAGTTGGATGCATGTGGAAGAGCACAGTGTCAAATGAGCAGTTTGGCAGACTTACCTACTGTTCATTTATTGCTGGCTGAGCAAGTGAATTCCATTAGCGAACCTGACAAACAAAGTCTTTGCAATATGCTCTTCAGTGTTGCACGTGGATTTGCTGAACGGGACTACTTCAAGGACCAGCTTCCTCAGAACTGGCTATAAAATTTAATTTGCATTCTACTTCTTTCTCAGAAACACATTACCTAAATTTCTGAGAATATGGGCAAACCAGATAAGGTACTGGTGGGATTAACTTTCCCGGTACTTCTTTCAGTTCAAACTATTTCCAGCTTGTTATGCTAGTCTTTATTTCCCATGAAAATATATCTGTAATCTATGTGTCTTGGGGTAAGACTTACAAAAAATGGGAGAACTCAGCTCAAGATTCTGCAAAATACATAAAATAAAAAAAAAGTTAATAGCAAAAATTCAGAATTTGCAATTTATAGAGAAGAGGGATCCTGGAAAACTGACTTGCTAATATGGAAGACATGCTATATGGGCATTAAATTGATGTTCCAAATGTTTTCATATTTAACAATGCTATATGATTGCTTTTACTATGCTGGTATGCAGACAACTACTGGTCCACAGATCACTTCTAAGATAAAAAGGGTCAAGTTATACATAGCATATGATACATATGCTTCCTAGCCCTTATGCACCGTATGCTTCTATATGTGACAGAAAATTGTGATGCAAAGGCAAAGGGTACAATAACCACAAGTCTCCTGATCTCGATGATCTGGGAACAATAACTGTAGTTTGTGCCTTTGAAGGCTTGTTACATATTTCAGACATTGCCTGTCAGTCCATTTTGCATTTGTTCTCTGATCTTCTTAACGTGTCTATATCCAATTCATACCTGCAAATAGACCTATTAAAATAACCCTACCCCCTTTTGTGAATTAAAAGGAAGACCAGCACTTTCTGTCTGGACTGAGATATAATTAAACATCTCACAGAAATAAGATTTGAGGAATTTTGGCCTAAAGATTTGGTCTCCAAGGACTGGAGATTAATTTTTAAAGAAGTGAGTTTGAGCAACTCAAAATATTACCAAAATCCCTACACAGAATTCCCAAATCACACACAGACACAACCCATACTGTTTCTTCCTGTATCTTTTATTACTCTAAACATAAGTTCTGCATAGGAAGTACAGATCCATCAATTAGCTAGCACATAAAATAGAGCCTAGAACATGAGACTGGGACTCAGAAACTGTGAATGAACTTGCTTTTTATGTCCTTTCAAGGTTCACAATTTTGTTATGATTATAGATTCTATTAACATCTCTTATTCTTGACATCATACTAAGTGCATATATCGAAGTTAAATTTAGAACTAATACCTTTGTCAATGATATTTGCTGCTACGGTAAAACATTATGAGGAGATTTCTAAAACCTCAAATAGTTTATGCTTGAAGACATCAGAAGTCAAATGCAAAGGAGAAATTTGTTTTCCTTGAAGTGTTTCTAGTTTAGTTTATCTTGAATGCTAGTCACAGAGTTCTACCTTGAAAATTGATAGTACCTATAATGCACCTATGAATGAAGCAGCTATACAACGTCTGAGGATTACAGCTTGATTATACTGTCAGTTGGGAAATAAGGGGAAAACATAGACATACTTTCTTTGCAATCCTAGCTAACATTTTCTCACACCAGTGAATATTCACGCTTTTGTTGGAGGAAGGGAGAAGAGTGGATCAAGTTTATTTAGTATAGCCGGAGTATAAAATAGCTTTATAATTTTTTTTTCCAGTGAAATCCATACCAATTTGGAGCATTAGTGTATTTCTTCACAGATGTCTCACTAGCTCTCTTGTTTATTTATTTTTAAACCTCCATTGATTGTAGTATCTAACTAGGAGCTTGAAGATAATCATTTTCCCAATACTCTTTTTGTCTTTATCCACTTAGCAAATATTAGACTCTCCCCAACCCTTGCGTTTTGAAATAAGCTGACATTAGAATTGATGTTTTTGATTAAAAAAAGAAAATCAAGCTAGATATAGCACCTATCTCATCAAATATCTTAGCACATGGAGATCAAACATAACAGACTGGCTATGGGAATAGCATTTGTTAATTAACTGCTGCTGCAAAGCCAACAAGAGGCGTGCCAAACATTGTGTATTTCATTAGTGTCTGAAAAACTTATGGCTTTGTTTGCCTGTTGTTTTGAAGAAAATTACCGGTGATGGTGTGACTGACTGAAAAAAGATATTTAGAATTTGGCAGACTTTTGCCATGAGAAAAGAACAACTTTAATTTACAGTGCCACCTATCACTTTAAAATGTGATATTCTTATCAGGCGATGCAAAAAGGTCCTGTGTCATTCCAAAATCACCATGTTTGATTTTCTTATTGAGTGTGTATGAATTTAGTTTACTCAAATATATATCCACATTATATAAATACTAATTCGTAACATGATGATTCATGTATGAATTTGCTATACTCATATCTCTGTTAATCTTCCTAAGTCCATGTTTTGATCTATAATTTGGCCTGAGAGGTCTATGCTCAAAATGGATTTCTATCTCCATGAATATTTCAAACAAAAGGAACATACCTACCTAAGAAAATGACTATTTTCTTTTCAACGGAACTTATTGTAAATAGACAATAAAAATATTTTTCAAGAATCAAGACTGGAACTGGTCTTCAAAATACTGCATTTCACCTTGGACCTGTGCAACTCTTACCAGAGGGACTCTGTTGGACCCCACTCTTACAAACAGGAAGAACTGGTCAGGAATGCAAAGGCCAGGGTCACCTGGCTGCAGTGACCATCAAATGGAGGAGTTCAGGAACCTGACAGAAGGGAACAAGGCAAAAATCAGGATCACAACCCTGGACTTAGGAGAGCCGTCTTCAGCCTGTTCAGGGACCTGCACGGAAGAACCTCTTAAGTTATGGCCCTGGGTCTAGAAAGAGACAACAGGAGAGTTGCTTGGTTTTCAAGGATCAACCCCTCCAAGCTCAAGAACGACATCCCTGACAAGACGGGACAAGCAGGAAATCAAGCGAAGGTGGGAGGAGGCCTGAATGATGAACAAGGAGCTTCTGACAAAACTCAGAGTTGAAAAGAGAGTGCATGAGAGGTGGAAGAGGGAACAGGTGCCTATGGAAGAATAAGCACAGAGACACTCTCCAAGTCCACAGGGACAGGTTTACAAAAGCCAAAGTCCACCTGCAGTTGAATCTGCTGAAGGACATGAAGGTCAACAAAAGGAGATTCTAGAGGTATCTTAGCAGCAAAAGGCAGACCAGGGGAAATGCTGGCACGCTGCTGAAGAGGTCTGCAGACGATGACCTATGCTCATGGAGAAGAATCAGGTTAGGAACATTTAAACAAAGTGAATGTAAACAAGTCCATGGGACCTGATCGGATGCCTCCATGAGTGCTGAAGGAGCTGGCCAATGTTATTGTGAGGCCACTGCCAATAATCTTAGAAGGATTACGGCGATCAGAGACCTTTTTGAGGACTGGAAGGAAGCAAATATCAGTACTGTCTTCAAGAACGGCAAGATGGAGTATCTGCAGAACTACACCCTAGTCAACCTCAGCTTGATCCCGGGAAGGTCATGGAGCAAATAATTCTGGAAAATATTTCCAAACATGTACACAATAAGGCAACTGGTAGTAGCTGGCAAGGAGTTAAAAAGGCAAAATCATGCTTGATCAACCTCATAGCCATGTACAAGGAAGCGACTGGCTCTGTGGACAAGACCAGCTGATACTGTTCATCTTGACTTTAACAGGGCTTTCAACATCCCAGTGAAGTATGGGCTACTTAAGTGGACAGTGAGGTGGACTGAAAACTGGCTGAATGGATGGTCTCAAAGGGTTGTGATCAGTGGCGCAACGCAGCATGTATTCTGATGGGCATGACGCCCCCCATGGGTTAAAACAACAGAGATGAATGATACAAAAAAGTATAATATTTAAAGTGGTTTCTCGCCCTGTTGAAAAACTAGCTACTTAAGATGGTACAGTAAAATCTGCATAAATGCAGGAAGTAATTTTGAAACATTTCAGGAACATTGTTTAAAATAATTAATTTTGTATTTCTACTAAAAGTTCCATTCAAAAAAAAGAAAAACTGAGACTTTATTTTTCAGGTATGTAACTAAGATAAGAATCAGCGAAAGTGAGAAAGACAGTGAGGAAAGTGAAAGACAGTGAAAGACAGTGAAGAATCTGCATGTGAGAAACACGTTATTTCAAGAAATAGAGATAGGCAAGATGTACAAGTCTGATAATAAGTTTATGTTTGCACTGTAATTTCAGATGGCTGAAATATTCCTCTTTATACATCTGCCAAAAAAAACGTTCCAAAAGAAAGAAATTGGAGCTCAAAACCAAAAAAGAATTAACGTGCTTCAGTGAACCCTCCATAAAAATTAATGTCCCCAAGTTAAGTTGTGTATGAAAATGTTTTTAAATACTTTTGAAGAAAAAGAATGGTTAAAATAAATACCTTACTTAACATGGATCCACTCAGCCCAATACATTTTCAGTTTGTTTTTATGTTAGCAGGAGAAATAAACATTACTTGTTGCTCATGTACCTGAAATAATTTCCCCCCTCACTTTTCTGTTTAGTCAGCAGTTTAGTCATCCTGCTTTTATTAAAGCCCCCACACAGTATTTGTGATCATCAAGAATGAAACTGCTTGTAGGAGCTGTCACTGGGTGCACCCTGGGTGAATCAGGTTGTTGAGACTCTGTAATTGCATTTGACACCGCGGCAGGCGGCAGCGGCAGCAAATGCCACCCTTGTGGCACCCGAGGCAACCCCAGAACGCTGGGCAGAGCCAGGACCGAATCCAGGCTCCTAACAACTCTCCATCTCTCTACAATATCCTAGCTGAATTTCAGATCAACTCTTAATTTTTGTTTCATCAAAGCATTAAACAAACTACGTAGCTTTAGATTAAAAAAGATCATTTTCACATCATGGCTTCAATCAGTGATACATACTTTTAAAAAGCACTAGGTGATAAAAAAAAAATGCATTTCATGAGATAATAATGTCATATATCATAATATTATTCTACATCTATGGAAAATAAACCTGCGCCATTCAACGGTGGAAAAGAAGTAAATTTAAATATAATTATACTATAATTCGGTATTATAATGCAAAAGAGGTACCGTAAAAAAGTAATTAATCATCATGATGTACTGGTGTAGATCCATTGGTAATAACAAACATGGAAGGTATCTGTAGAGTAGCTGAATTTGTTACATGCCCTGATGCATGAGCCATCCCCAGTATTTTTCAGGAGCCCTTTTCTTCCTACCCATAGGAAACTTTAAGTATTTTATGTGAAATATCCAGACTGGAATTCTGCATGCTATTATTTTTTTTTTTTTTAAAGGGAGAATAGAAAATATACACCTTTTTACATATTTTCCCTAGTTAGTTTTGTCTATAACTTTCTTACTATCTTACAATACTAAAATATTGAATTAACTCTTGTTTATGTTAAACTTGTGTTAGTTAATATGCAACGATTACAAATCAAAACCAAAAGGTCAAAATACGTTCTTTACATTTTTAACTCATTTTCATTTGTAGGCAAACTACCTACTAAACTACCTTGTATCCCATACAGTGATTTAGTAATTTTAAAACCATATTAACTCAACATGATTTTTGAAAGGAGCAGACAAGATATACCGCAGATCAGGAAGTAACAACTATTAGCTGGAGGACATTTCCTTCATGTATGTATTCTAGCCATTTGCAAACAGGTGTTTTCAGAAAACCAAAAGCATCGGCAAGGTTTATTTTATTTTATTTTTATTTTTTATTTTATTTTCCTAGAATAGGACTTTAGATTTTGACTAGAAACCAAAGCTGCTTCCTACTAAAATAAAGCAATCAGTATGAAGGGACTATAAAAAAGGAGGAGGTAAAGGTCAGAGCCAAACAAGGATTTGATAGAGCTTTAATACTAATTCAGTAGAGAATCTGTCATTAAAACCCTCAATTCAGCTGCCATTTGACCCAAAGTAAGTCCCCTATTTAATATTATCGTTCCTCTAGCACATCACGCCATAGCAATGCCAATTGACAAAGAAATTTAGGAAGGATGTGGTTGAATACACGTAGAAATGTTAGGCCCACAAAGCAATTGCCCCCCTTCCTGAATCGGTATAGGAGACTTTTTTCACACCTCATCTTGCATAGCTGTGCATCTGAGGCTGTGTCCTTGTGTGGAAGCGAATTCAATTCATGACGTGCCAGAAAGGAAACACATGAAACAACATGAACCTCAAATTTAGGGCACACAGTTGGGCCAGGAGAGGTCAGGGCCCCTCTTCCTTCTTGGGTACTGCCAGCACATGCTGCTATTGCAAAATTTAGAAAAGCACGCACTTCAGAGCTGAATATGGATTATTTTTGTTGGATGCTTTATACTGAAAAATATGCCCTGCAAAATATTTTTTCAAGACTGGCTAGCAAGCCAGCTGTCAGAAAACTCTGGCAAAAGCATGAAAGACTGTGAAGATACAGGGTTAAAAGTAAAATTTGTGCTGTAGTGCAAAAGCAATGGTGATAAGGACTCACGCATTGTAGTATTTTGACAAATGTCACAGAAAAAAACATTCTACACCACATTTTAAGAGGAAAGAGCACCTTTTTAACATTCACATGCACGAAAGATGCCTTTTCTCTGTCATCACCACTTTCACGCTGTACACACCAGGCTTCTTTTCAAATACTTTATGTACTGCATTCAGCTCTGGAGGTTCCCTCCTCCAACAGAACAGTCAAAGTTAGAGGTCCTCTCTGAGCAGAAGGAGGAAAAAAAAAAAAAAGAAAAACACACGTACGATAATAATTATCTTAACTTCTGGTGTATTTGAACTGTGGTTCATTAAGGAGATATTATAGAAATGAATTGAAGAAGGAAGGAAGAGGAAAGAAGGAATAAAATGAAACTTAAACTGGCTAACTTGATCAGATGTAAAATTTAATTAAAATTCACAGCAATAGAAATGATTCATTATTTAGTCCAGAAGCCAAATATGCAATATATGTTCCCCTGTTACAATGCAGCTGTTCATTTTTCTAGACTTTATATGTAAAGCTGGGACTAGTAAATACTGCTTCTATTTTAGAAATAAGAAATCAGAGGGGGAAAAAAAAAGTGATTTATTTAACATCTCAGAACCAATTGGTTGTCTGAGTAATGATTAAAGCCCCAACCACTACACTATATTACCCTTCTATACCATAACAGTGTGGCTATTATTAGCAGAATATATTCAGCAACTTTCAGCGGGAGGTGCTAAATGCTTAACACTTCCAAATGCAAGTGCAGCTACTCTGGCTCGCAAATATAAATACAAGAATTTAGTTTTAAGCATTCATTTATTTAAATGAGCCCTGCAAAATCCAAATATCACTATGCAATAACCACAGTGCAAAAAATAGCATATGTTCCCCTCCCAGCAGTGCTCCCATAAAGCTCCTGTGCACTTTAACAGGACAGATGATGCCTTTGTTCCCACAGAACCTAAATATATTATGATGACTAATTTTTCAAACAAACGCGACCAGATTTTATTTAATTTCTCAGGGGCACATTTCACAGAATTGATAGCTCAGAAACGGGTAAGAAATGTCAGTGAGAGTCAAAATCATGTAACCAAAGGGTCAGAGGAGAAGGTGCATGTTTTTACAAAGCAGTTTAGCCTATCCAATCTAGTCCCAGTAGAGTTGCATGATTCTGCAACAGGAAAATTAAATAATCACATTTTGAAAAAGTTTCTAAACCCTGAGAACCAAAAAAGGTTTCAACATATAGCAAAATCAGGAAAAAGAGGTTGTATTCAATAAGGTAAATCTTCACCAACCAAAGCATGAAATATGAAAGTACAGGATTGGAGCCCAGCTAATATGGTGTTAATGAAAACAGAGCAAGCTGTAGAGCATGCTAACTCCCATGCAGAAAACAATCCAAGCAAACCCTAAAGATTACAAAGACAAACATAACCATCAATATTATAAATCCTCCTGGCACGGAGCAGAAAGAAACCTCCCCACTGTGAACATCCAGTTTCCACCAGGAAGGACTTGGGATGCTGAGAGCTCGTCATAAGCCCTTCCCTTCAGACAGAGCTCACTGGCTGTGGAACTCAGAGGAAGACTGGAAGGATGGATGTAGTACCAGGAAAAGTAGTGGATACTGGAAAGTTGGTGTGTATCAGTCTTACCTGAACATAATTTGAAGTAAAAGCATCTGTATCATTGTAGCTGGACTAATAATAATTCTTTGATCAAATTATTAAGAACAAAAAAAGCATTTTCTTCATTTTACATATAGGTTTTATTCCTTAACCGCACACAATCTGCACAAGGAGGAGATAGAGAACTCTCCGATAGAGAACTCAAGCAACCTAGTTTTGGGACACAAGCAGTTGGTGCTAAATCTTGGTGATGCAGTCAGAGAGAACTTTTATAAAGAAACAAGTGTCAGTTTGGGGACAAAGTCCAATTTTAAAAGTGAAGAAAGCACAGTCTGACTGACCTACAACCAGTCAGCATATGTGGATAAAGGATACAAATAATTTACTTGTGCTTAGATTTTTGTTATAAAAGTGATGAAAGACCAGTTGAATATAAACAAATTCTGTGAAAATGTCAAGGGGCAAAATATTGTTGAAGATATAGCCAAGTCAGCAAGTGTAGCTCACTTGGAAGAAGAGATTTGCCAACTCTTCTCCCATTGTCTTTATATAGAAAGAGGAAAATCTTTTATTTTTGCCAACTGGTAGGAATCAGGTCCAAGTTCAAACACTAGAGGTTCAGGCTTTTAATGTTAAAGAGGAAGATCATTATAGGAAAATAAACATTGCAAAATGTAAGAGCATACAATATAAGAAAGAACTCTACCTCTGCTCATAAACATACTCACATTGGAATAATGAAAACAGAAATGTATAGAACCCAACAGAAAAGCTTCCAGAGGCTGAAGATTATGAGGCCAAAATATCTTCATTCAATTATCAAGACAGAAACAACTGTGATGTGTGCAAGTGGTCCCACTAGTTACTAGAAGCAAACAAGGAAGTCTTATGATCAAGAGGACACAGTTCTTCACACAAGGTTTAATGAACTTAGAAATTACACAAACAATTTCATTGATCAGGCCTCAAACCTCAATACTGACACAGGGCAATATGCCTGGGACACCCAGAGATATTATGAAAGATCACTCCAGAAGCTAGGGGTGACAGGAGCTGGATCTTGAGAATATATTTCCATCCCATCCTACACATGCAATAAGCAAGTCCCTTGAAAGGGCAAGACTTGGTTTCGTTTTTATTCCCTGCTTTGGTAAGCATTATGACTTGGTTTCTTCCTGACAGACACGTCTGATGGCTTACACAGTGTGTATGCAAAACCTCAAGTGTTCTTGCTACAATCGGTAAACTATAGACCTATAATTTCAATCAGAAAATAAGATGTCCAGGTACTAATAACAAGAGAGATACATGTAAACTTGTTTTCAGCTTTAATTTGTTTTGCTGAATTGAAGTACATGATAGAATAAATAAGGAAAGATAGCACAAGAATGAAATGTCAAAAATGTAGAACAAATATGTATATTAACCCCCCTTGCCTGGCTTTATCTATTCAAAAATGGGTCTGTAAGGAAATTTCTGCAAAAACAAGTTGACGAAATAAACTGGAAAAGCTAGAGATTTCAAAATGCTGCTTACATATACCTCAGATGCCTTACCTGAATTATTAATAGCAATAGCAATGCTTTGGCAATAATAATTCTGATCTTCAGTTTTGAGAGTGCCACAAGTAAACATCATTTAAGTTGGGTATGTTATTATGTCTCCTTAAATCCCTTTGACTGGATCACAGCATTTTGCAATAATAGTATAAATACTTTTTATTTTAGGTAGAGTAACGTAATATCTTTAAATAAGTGCGTACTTAAACTGTGAAATTATGTGCCATAAAGTAAGCATAGCTTATCATTTATTTCTGTTGCATTTTCTGAGATTTTTCTTAGATTACTGACAGCTACAGTCCATGAATTTGCAACAATTCTATACATACGACAGATATTTTCTCAAGATTTTTGTGCTATCAATTATTATATGGCATGTTAAAACTGTATGCCAGAAGGTTAAACTGTGAAATAATAGAAAGCTCTATAAGAATGATACACTCCTGCAGCCAAGGGCAGCAGGGCATTTCAAGCTGTAACCCTCAGTAAATAGCAAAAGAATGGCCAAGTGGGGAATCTGTATTGAGAAAAGATTCTGAAATAAATACACAGAGAGACAAAATAAGCAAAACTCCGAGAACTGATGACCAGTAAACTGCAGTTGCCTACTTAGGGAGACAGCTTCTTGTTTTCTCCTGATAAATGACAGAAATTTAAATTTTAATCTCTCAAGTGTTTTACCAAATACCAACATGAAAAGTTAAGAGTAAATCTGGACTACCTGTTTCTCTGTTGGGCCAGTGACTTTTGTAAGAGAATTTCTATGGTAAAGTTCTGTTTCTTATTGGTAGCTATATGTAAATCCAGCAGATATGGTTGATTTGCCAAAAAAAAAAAAAAAAAAAACTGAGGAGACTTTCTCCCGAAAGAGAAAAAGCAGCAGATGATTTGGGATTTCTTCCCATTTCTGAAAATATTAAGTATGCTCTGAAAGTACTTGTCTGAAAAATGACAAGTAAGTTTGTGCACTGCTCAGTGTTAGCATCATGCTAGATTGGGTGAAGTTCAGAAGACAAAAGCAGAGATCAGTCAAGATGAAACAACTTAACTGTAAATATTTTGATCTGGTGACCCTGAATCAAGCAGAGTCTGAATGCAAGGACACCACAAAGAGAAAATAGTTAATATGCATGGGTCTAGATCACTCAAATAGGATGGAATGTGCAAGAATAGGTCAAAGGGGAAGTCCCACATCAACCTGCTAAACAGTTTATGTAATTTAGTAGCTGCTGTTCCCTGTAGACTGTATCCTGAATCCATGCACAAAGCACTGGAATGAAAACCTCTCCAACATGGTTAACTATTGGGCCAAACCCATTTCTTTCTCTCTGTTCTGCTGAGTCTTAAACTCAGAGCTAACAGCACAGGAAGAAATTACTGTTGTTAACTCAGTGGCTAATGATTATGGCTGTCACTGGGTAGAAGGGAGGAATGTCAATTTGCTGGGGACAGAAAAGGAATTAAATCTGAATCCTCCAATATTCGACTTATGAAGGAAGTATATAAAAGGTTATTTACTCCTCTTCTAATATTTTTTAAATTGGTGAGAGTTACCCATGCAACTTGCAAGGGTCCTGACAGTTATAGTGCTGGGGAATACAGGCAAGGATATTAATTGTGCCTCCCAAGGCAAAATTATCTGTTGTTTTTTTTCTTTAAAAAAATGGTTCTATTTATTGAAAGAAGAAACACAAACAAGGTTTAGTCACCTGAAACACCATTAAACCTAATCCCTGAGAGGATTAGAAATCCTATTACTTCTGTTGTTTTCGATGCACTCAGGATTTCCTAAGGCCTAACTCCAGGTAACCTTCTGCTCTGCAAGTCCATGACTCCGGATCTCATTCTTGCTCTTTGCACATAATATACGAGGGACTGTGGGTGGCTACAGCTTTTTCTGAACATTAGGTATTGTAATGTCTAAGTACATTTATGGATCACACCCATAGCTGTTTCATCTGCTAAATGATATCATCTCCCAAGTCCCGTGGATTTTTCTCGAAACCGTGCTCCTAAGCCACTTCGGTCCTTTGAAAATCCCTACATAAGTTTGTCAAGAGATTCTAACTTGCCAAATTGCAGACTTTTATCTCTTTCCCATCACAACACCTATTTCTATCTTCAGGAAAGAGAGAGAATTAGTCACATAACCGAAAATGACAGTGGTGGGAACAATATATTTTTTTCTAATACATACATTCCTGCTTGGCAAATGAGATTTTAAACAAAATGTATGGTACATGCTTGAATTCATTATTCTTCCTAATGCACAGACAGGAAATAATAAGTAACTGAAATGCTCTAGTACATAATATATATGACTTTGGGGAGAAAGAACTTAGGCAATAAGCCATGTCATAAATAAATATTTAGCATATTTGCCCTCAGGCACTTCCATCACAGTAGTAAGAATAATACTTGAAGTCATCAGTATGTAGGGCTTTAGTCTAAAACAGAACACATTTGCTTGCTGAATTGTGCTATAAACAGTAAGGTTAAAATACATTTTTTTAAAATTTTACTAAAATTCACAAAAAACCATCAATATTCTTTGGAGACGTAAGAAAAGCTTTTTCAAATTGTCTTATACACTGAAATGGCTACAAAGACTGGCTTGGGCCAACACAGATTCTACTTTTACTGGAATTCTGAGGGAAAAAAATCATCTTCTTTGGAACCAATTGTTCTCAAGAAATAAAATGTTATCACTGAAATAATTCACGGCAGTGCCATTTATTCATTTTGTTTTAACATACCTGTAAGATTTTGTATGCCCCAGAATTACAGAAGAAAGATGAAAAAAACAAGCTGCCATTAATTGTCTTTATAGGACCCCATGTGCTCATCCTACCTTTCCATGCACTGGAGAGGAAATAAGAAAACCAGACTGGAGTGATGCTTGTGCCTCCCTGTCGCTGCCCTTAGTATCTAGCACTGCTGTCAATACCAGTCTTGCTCAGGGAAGTGCCAGACTCTGTTTAACTCTGGTTTAAGCACTTCATGTGACAGGCTTGAAAGGTACCATTCTTTTTATCTCTTGCTCTCCTTTCATGTCAAATATATTTGTATTGATATTCGTAAAGGGAAATTATATCCGTAATTATCAAAATATAACTGGATGGTACAGATCTGCCTCATGTCAGTTCCTTTACACCTGAGGACCAGGAGGTTTCATAGAGACAACATTAATTTAAAATCTGCCTTAAAATAATCCTGATACTTGGAAATTAATACTACGTATGAATTACAGTCATGGATAAGATATGTAGGATAGCAAAAATTAATGGTATTTTTCCCTCCCAATTAGAATAATTTATAATACACAATACATGCTGTCAGCTGCAATGTGCTGACATCTTTATATGAACGAAACAAAGAGTAGTACATAACAGTAAACTCCTAGGGCAGTATTAGTTAACACTGCCAGACTAAGTCCTTTTTACTTATCTTATTAAGCCTGGCTTATTTAATAAACAAAACAGGACTCCTCAAGAGGACTGTAATGTCACTAGTTTTACTCTACCCTTCACCTCCTGCGCTGAATAGGGCTTTTTTTTAGTAGATAACTGTTCTTGTCAGAAATGTGGCATGCATTTTCTTATCCTGATACCCGATATCCTTCAGTGACGTTTTCCCAGGGCATCTTCAGTAACATTCAAATAGTATGTCTCTTAGAGTATGTCACCTTCCTTTTTTCTGTCTCTACTCTTGCTGTTTTGTTTTGGGGTTTTTTGTTTGTTTGTTTGTTTTTAAGATAACTGTCTCATATTTTTCAGTTCTGAGATACTTTTTCTCTAATTTCACTAAAATAATTTTCATCCCAGCCAACCAACCAACGCTACTTAAATCCTGGCAAGTTCAAAGTCTCTCTAAGGTACTTGGGTCGGTAACAAATTGCTTAATCGATTATAGTTCTATATGAAGTCAAGACCTAAAAATGGAAATGGGAAAAATGGAACAAACTTCACAGACAATACATCTAAACAACAGGAAAAACAAACAAACAAAAAACCTCTACCTTTTTGTATATACTATGACTTCCTTCATAATTTTCAAAGTACAATCAGCTACTGAAAAGCTGTGTATTCCTAAAAACCTAAGCCGTGTGTGCAGTGGAGGAACACAAACATAGCTTTATGCAGCATACCCACATGTAATGAAAATTATTTCCTGTATCTCACAAGACTGACACGCAAATTGTTTTCCTATCAATCAAGAGGAAGAAATGGCTTTCCATGTGGTTTTTTTGAAATTAAAAGTCTACAGAAAGATTAAAAAACAATAAGTTTACTAAAGTCACAACTGTGCAAGGCTGAATGCTGCAGGCCTTATTCCAGGATACAGACCTGGCTGGAAGTCCTTTGCCTATGAGATCACTATCTGTGATACAGCCTAATATGAGAAGAGACTCTGACTTTTTCACTCAGAATACATACTCCAGACCAACTTTTGAATTTTCCCTCAAAAAAAGCACTGTCCACATAGATGCCTTCCACAAAAAATCCAGTGTTCAGGTCACATCTGACAGCATCTCCACAAACTTGCAGAGCTTCTCAAAACCTTTTCCCACTCCTACATCAGCAGACCAGAAGAACTGTACCACCAGTGCTCCAGTACAGATGCTATGCTCTGGGAGGCTGAGGGGATTATGGAACCTATTTTTCCCTCTTGGGGAAAAAAAAAAAAAAAAAAAAAAAAAAAAAAAAAAAAAAAGCAATACTGAAATGTATGGCTAAATGCTAATTAATAAGGGATCTATTACTCCCCACAGCATATGTCCTGGATTTTCATAAAAGCAAATGCATACATGACATGTGGTAGACTCTAAAAGTCCTAAAATATAGTCCTATACTCTACATATTGATTTACATTTTTAAAATTAGCTAGGCACGCAGTGACTCAGCTGAACAGAAATTTACTGCTCTTACTATTTTTCGCGTTAGCAAAACTGCACAAGGCGGAGCGCAGACCACAGTATCTGTTATTCTCTCCAGTTTGGTGACTTAGAAGTGATAATAATTTCAATGAAATGAATAATTTCAATGATACAATAGTATCTTCTTTGGGAGACAGCATATTCTCTGTAGGGGTGTACAATACAATACAACACAGTTGAAAAAGTATTCAACTATTGCTGCCGGAGATAGTTAAAGACATCAAGAACAGCCTGTACATGATTCGTCACCAAGTTATTCACCACAACTAAAAACAAGAAACATATTATCAAAGTAAAGAACTCTGAAAACTAATTAAACTTTTGGATTCATATTCCAACTTACATTGTTTAGAATTCTTAGAAGAATGAAGAAAAGTTATACTAGTAAAGTACAAAAATAAAGAAATTAGCAGGTTGTCATACTCCAAGAAAAAAATGTATCCCATCCTGAACATTTGACAAAATTTAATAGTTTAAGAGTTCTTTGAATTTTGTACAAAGACAAATATGATAAAAATGTAACATGGTTTTAATATTTTCTTTCCATATATAAAGCCCTCCTTCGTCAGCTATCAAATTAATTAAAATTTTTCTTTCTTATAAGAAAAAAGTGAAAAAATGTCTTTTATGTGTTAATGCAACTTCACAAACAAGGTCAAATACGATGTTGATTAATGCCATCTCAACTCTCTCTGTCTACAAAGTATACAAAGCCTACAGTGTTATCAGCCAGACAGTCACTAAGAATTAACATTTTCCATTTTATTATTATTATGTTTAACAAAGCCCTTACCTTTGAAGTATCTTGCAGTTCTTTTTGGCAATCTTTTGAAATGCAGTATTTACCTGTTAGAAAGAACATAAGGTATTGTTAGCGATATATGAAAAGGCACAACTAAAGTGAGTCACCTTTATTAGTTACTTAAAACATATGTGACTCCCCTCAGCATATTTCTGTGACTGTTACCAAAGAAACTGCAAGAATGGTGAATGCAGTATGACCTTGGCAGATCACAGGTAGCTCCTTAGATCTGTTGCCCCTTTCACTTTTGCATTTACGGGTCAAACAGAGGAATAAGCATAATTTGGTGCTTTTTTTCTCTGGTCCGTACATGACTTTCCATGGTATCATCATATCAGAATCCAAGTGATTATGGTTACAGATAATTTTGTTATTCAGGATATTCTAGTACTTCTTTCTATGTATCAACTATGACTTGTTTTATGCTTATGTTTCAAGTTCTGAAGGGCAAGGGACACTTCTTATTTCTCCATTTGAATAATGTCTTGAGGAACAGAATTTGTGTTACGGGAATAAGCAACAACAACAGAACACTGCCAACAACATACGATAGTATGTAATGGTTCATAGAAGAAAAGAATTAAGAAAAATATTTACTCAGCATTCCTATTTGCTGCTTACATACTCAATTAGCATGCCATCAAAGTTCACTCGATTTCCTGTGTGACATAAAGTGAAGACTAACTTACACACTCAGCAAACAAACAAATCAACTTCCAGAACTCCAGAACTAAAAACAACTTTCTTCTTGTTCTTTACCTGGCTACACCACAGAATAGATATTTATTACAAATCTTGATGCATGTGCAATGAGGTTGTAGCTCTTGAAGCATATCCCATATGAGTGGACGTCTCATAAATGCAACTTTTGATAAGGGCACATCTAATTTACTGGCTCATTTCAGCGCGTCTATTGTTTTACATTCATTTTCATCACTCAAAAGCTACACGACTGATAACTGAAATTTTCCTTTTGTTTTTGACTAGAAGCATGAAATATCCCCAATACTGCGTATGTGTACAATTCACTCTGTCCTTCAAACATAATTTTCAGGAAGAGTCTGTTGGTTTCAAGTTTGCTGTTTTTACTGCTACTACGAAAGGGAGTTTTACTGCCAGTGTTGCCAGAATTTAACAGTAAAAGAAAAACGAAGCACTTGAGAGGGAAAGTATAAGATGGTTAAATATATATATATATATATACACACATATATATATATAATATATAACAGGTTTTTCATTTTTCCTGCAGTATTTAAAATTGCCTTGTTTATAAAAGTTATGATGCCTTCAGAAATGAGAGATAAATTTGAAGCTGAATATGTTCTTTTTAAAAAATCTTTAAAAAATAAATTATTAGAACCTTTTAATACAGAATAAAGTAAAAAAGGAGTAAATCTCCAAAACTATTCCATGTCAATATTGTCAATTCTGCCTTGAGAATGTCAAACACTGAGAAATACGGGGAAAAATGTGGAAAAAAAAAAACGCTTTCAGTTTCACATAAAAGGGTGTTTTAACAATTGGAATCTCATGAAAAGCTACATTCCAGCTTCCCATCTCTCTTCAGAAAGCCTGAGAAACCATTTCTCTGCAGAAAGACATTCAGTATGACAAGGTGTCCATTACTTGAAATAACTTTTGTTCCTTATCTGTGGAATATTCCTGATTTATGCATTTCCTATCATTTTTCACTTTAGTAATACAGTTATCTGCTTCTGAATGCTCAAAAATAACAAGGGAATACTAAGCTGAATCTTCACATGTGCACAGACACTGAAGGTGAGCGAATGTTCAAAGCTTACTTTGGTTTAGGAGCATCTCTGAGGAGGTAACCATCGTTAGCTCAAGCTGCCCAAGCAGCAATTAGCCAGCCATGGAAGCATTTAGAAATCAGTAGGATACATTAATAAATTATTATTTTGCTGCCTATACACCTTCCAAAATTTTTATATAAACACAAATGTGGGAATTTACAGATTATGAATATTTCACAACGTTTTCAGAGATTTTATTCAAAAAATTCTGTCCACTTGTCTGTTGGCTAAAATCAGCCTTAAACCATACAAGCTCTTCTTGTGTAAGCAGTGATCTTCTGAAATGGCTTTTGAGTATTATTTTGAACACTCTCTGTTTGTGGGAAAGCAGGACAGATAGCTATATATATATATATGTGTATATATATATATTTATTACTGTCAACAAAGATACCACGTTCAAAGAACATGTGCTAAAATTAAACACAACAATTTCAAGGCTAGCAAATAAACAAGCAAGCGTATAGTGAAAAAATGACAGTATGGAAATTCACACTTTGCTGATTTTCTACTGAAAAGGAACTTTTCTAAAAAAATAAAAATTATCATTTTTTGGCCACTTTCTGCAATAGATTAATTCCTAAGCATTTCCCATGGATCATTACTATAATACCAGATTTACTATCTCACAGAAAGTAAAACTAGAAAGAGAAGATGCATTACAATACAAAGATCCAGAATAACTTCTTTTCTATTTTTATGTTCTTCTCATCTTCACTCAGTATAGGAGTTTTCCTTTAATAAAAAAATATATTTTCAGACAGAAAACTAGCATAATTGCCTGCTGATGTCAATGGCAGACTGAAAACACTATAGGCTTTATTTGTTTTTTTTTTTCACTTTCTGCCTGCTGTGTCTTTTACTGACTATTTCATACTACCATTGATGTTCTTCCACTCGGGGTATTTGTGTTTGCTTTTATAGCAAACTGAAAGGCTATTTTTATTGTAAATATTGACTAATCTTTTGTTTATCTCATTGTAAGGAAATATGTCTGTTCCAAACTTAAACAAACGTATTGTACTGCATCTGCTGCTAAGTAAATAGAGAGTAATTCAACACAATCTTGTATTATCTAAAATAGTTAGTAGCTATAACTATGGACAGTTTCTGCATTGCTCTGCTAAGCACTGAGGGCTAGTGCAGATCTGAAGATCTGAAGGGATGGAGGGCTCCCTCAACAAGTTTGCTGATGATACCAAACTGGGAGGAGGAGCTGACAGCCCAGAGGGCTGCGCTGCCATCCAGAGGGACCTGGACAGACTGGATAGCTGGGCAGTGAGAAATCTTATGAAATTCAACAAAGACAAGTGCAAGGTCCTGCACTTGGGGAAAAATAACCCCGGTCACCAGTACAGGCTGGGGACCGACCTTCTGG
>VZSV01000162.1:1036255-1084320 GCA_013398735.1 Nothocercus julius | reverse complement strand
GGGGAAGGTATGGCCACAATAGTAAAGGCTTACAGAAGGAAGGGAAATGACAACATCAAAAAAAATAACCCCTTTACGCTTAAAACTCAAATTTTAAAGTTCAAAGCTTGCAGAAAAGATTTTCTTTCTCTGAATTTCATTCTCTACCATGATAAGTTTCTGAATTTTGCCCTGTATTTGCTAGGCTGCAGAGCTCACTGCCTCATAGACACAGTTTCTTTTGCCCCAATTCAGAAAATATTTCAAGCATTTTTCAGCCAGGAAAAACCTCTGTGTGATCTACAGAACTAGTAATGGCTTATTCTCTATAGCTAGATGGGAAATATTTTTACAAGCTTTGGCCATCACCGGTCAATACTGTCAAACAGAATGAGTAGTCACTGAGATCAAAGATCATATTCCTTCTGTTTTACAGAGAAGGATGAATAAAACCTCTTTTTTTTTTTTTTTTTTTTTTTAAACCTAAGCACTAACTTTCACGAACCTTTTAACACCCTAATATATTTCATTCCTCTACAGATTTTTCAAATTTGTAGAAATTAGTTACTGTATTCAAAACTATTGAGGACAACACAGGGACCTGATAATCTGAGAGCACAAATAGCTTTGGGAAACTATGCTGAAAGCACATGTGATAATAAGTAAAACATCATTTTGATTACCAGCTTTAGATTGTTCTTTATGGTCCTAGAAAAACAAGACAAAAAACCTGCAATAGAGAGTACACTAAATTTACAAAAACAGATTTACTTTTACATAGCAAATATATTAATTGAAGACTAGAAGCCATGAAAAATGAAATGAGCCACAATTTTCCCCCTAAAAACATCCTATCAATTTATATTGCCAGATTAAGTATATCAGCTAAAGGATATTAAAGTTTAAAGTATGAATAGTTCAGAACATTATCTAAAAGTATTAGATATTGTGGTTTTAATCCTGTGAGATCTGCACTCCTTGCAAACTGCAACTAATTATAAATTGGCTGATACACCAATGCTATTAGGCTGTGTTAACATTTTCAATTTGTTTGCCCACTTTAACTTCTTTAATGCAAGTCCAGCTACTTTGAAAGAAACAAATTTTGTCAACACTACAGTTGTAAGCTGTTTTGTAATAAAGGCCATTCTGTGCACATTAATAATACTGACAAGAGCAGATGGCAATTATCGCTTTTAACAATTATTTTTTTTTTGTTGGTATTAATTACTTAGGCTTAATTTCTGTTATGTCCACTGGGCACCTAAGAAGGTAAGACACTAAAAATCTGCCTGAATACTTTCATTGCATTGGCATCAACAGAATCTTTCTTAAAACTGAACCTCTACTGTCATTTTAATTAACTCATTAGGGATGCATCCAAATTCATCATTATTGACAGCTGTTTTTAATCCTTTTCTAATAGTACACTGCTTTATAAAGTGAGCAGCACCCTTCTCACTAATTGTATAGTTAAAACTACATCTGCTGTAGTTAAAAATAGAATTATCCATTAAGTTAATTAAAATACCAGTCACATCAATCACAAGAAAGTTCTCTGTAGCTTTCTGAGTATACTGTAAAAACTCTGCTGGTCTAGATCTTAAATCATTGGCTGTAATTTCTTCTCACTGGTTGTCTAGGAATAGCACCTCTCCTAGTATCCATCTCCCTGGCAGAATATCAAGGTATGCAAAGAGGTTCTTGTCTTACAGTTACATTAGCAGGGAAAGAACAAACTGCCTAAACAGTGTAATGGTCTGTAATGGTCAAGACTCATGGCAGGGAGCTGCCTACCCTCTGGAGAAAGCAAATATCAAAACCAATCTTAAGCAAACACCCTGACTTCTCAACGGGGGACTTCTCAATGGGGACAAGCCTGCCCCCAGCGAGGTTTCACTGCCATAAACTCTGTTCAGTTCATTCGTAGCCTTCAAGGCTCCACCTAGTGACCTAAAGACATGCTAAGGACGAGGCAGACTTGACAGCTGTGTATTCCCAAGCATGTCTCCTCACATACGTATTTTCAGGAGTGCGAAACAAGAGCCTCCCTGCATCTTCACAAAGACAGATAAAAAGATACAATGCCGATACAATCTCTTCTGAGGCTGAACAAAAGTGGTTCTGGTAACATCAGGAGAAAAAAAAAAAAAAAGAAAAAAATTTCTACAGGACCAGACAGTTAAAGATAAGGGCAGGACAGAGAACTGAGGATCCTCCATTCATAACCAGACAGATATTGCCTACTCCAGCATAAATGGTGGTTCACCACCTTGTAACTGGATTTTTAATGGTCTGGGCTGGAGTACAGCCCAGACAAGGATGAAACACTGAAACACTATTTGGAAAGTCTAGGGAAAAGAAATTCTACATCAGGGCTTTGCAAGAAAGACGCAGACGTGAATCCACTTCTCCCTCCTTCTCTTTGAATGTCCCAAGCATCATTTTTTGTTTATAATGGACTGAGGCTCTTGAATCCCTTTATGTAGAAGTTTTTCAACTTTGTACAGAGCAATTATTTACTGGGTCGGAGGGGCATTTATAGAGCACAGCTGTAATCTTGTGGCTGGGTAATCACTTACAGAGCAAAAATTCATATTTTCCTGTTATTCAGGCCAGTTTAAAACTTAGGAGATGGAGACCCAATTTCAATGACTCCAGTGAAACTCGAAGAACTTAATGAAGTCCCCATTGGAGCAATGCCAGTTAGTTACCTACCTAATTATTGGAATATGCTTTCTGCCACACAGGGTACATATTTCAGCCATTTGTCCAAGCATTACCTAATTTTAAAAAAATCACTAGTGGGTGTTATTAGCTAGCAAATACTCTTAATCTTATTTTGATGAGTGAAAACTTTTACATCAAGCAAGTTTTTGAGTATGCAAATTCAGAAATTAATTAACTAACTCGAGCTTGTTAAAATCTCAGTGATGCTTTTAAGACTCCGTGAAAAGTAAAGATAAATGCAAATAACAAAAACTTCAACAATTATCCCAATAGACAAAAGGGTCTTAAGTACTTTAAGTTTTTGGATTAAATCCCTTTAAATCATATTGTGAGTTCATAAGTCACCAGAACCTGGAAAATAGCTGGTGCAATGTTTCTATTTTAACAAATTAAGTTAAGGTTTCCAAACTGAAACGTTATGATCTGATATGATAAAACTTTATTCTTTAGTAACTCAGGAAAGCATCTTGGCAGTATCTGAGCAGGTACTAACTGGGTGACTCCAAAAATATTTGCAGGACATATCAGGCAATGAAACGGTGGTATAGATGGACAGGTAAATAACAGCATAGTACAGATGGTTCACAAATTATAACTTTTCTACTCCAATCCTTTCTCAACACTGGATAAAAATCTGTGACAGATTATAGCACTGTAATCTACTGAGCTGCAGTCTAAGAATGAGCAGTAAGAGAAGGTTGAATAGGTTTAATGCACAAATACAAAAACACAGGATTTCTTCTACTCTCTAGGAATTTCTATGTAGGCATATAATGTATTGCAACCCAAATCTCTGCTAAAGTTTCGTACTGCGTATTTTGTAACCTCTTGGACCCAAATTCAGCCTTGGGAGAAGGATATCTTATCAAGAGCCTTCTACTCTGCTTGGAGATGATGTAGTATTGTGCCCTCTGGGTGGGCAAACTGGCTGGATTCTTTGCCAACAGTCAAGCAATAATAATCAAGCGTTAGGTTTATTCAGCCCAAATCAAAATGTTTTCTCACTTGGTACACGGATCAGTGAGTAAACCATATTTTTCACATACATGGCTACCAAGTGGGAGAAACATCTCCCTTCCCTGCACAGTCACATCGACCCTCTTTCATCTCCTGTATTTCAGAAGAGGATATAAAAAGGATAAGGCTGTGACTGAATAAGATTTTCATAAGGCAAAACCGAAAAAGAAAGTTACTGAAAACCATATATTAAGGTTATCTCCTTCCTGTTTCTCATAGAGGGACGCAAAAAGATCATCAGCCTCAGGAAATTCACAGAACTATTTGCTGCTGTGGTTCTGTGATCACCTCCTATTTCTCCAATTACACTTGGCCAAAGATCAGAACAAATCAGCTTCAACGGGAGCAAAAAGGTTTGAGGTTAGGATTAGCCTTCTAAATTCTAATACTTTTCAGCACACTTATAAGAACAGAAAGATTTTTACACTTTTATGCTTTATGCTATTTTTAATAGCTTTATGCTATTTTGTTTACCTGAACTTGGACTTCTGTTTGCATTACTCGTGATAAGCATGATACTGCATGCTTTTAATTGTTTAATATCATATGGTAGGAAAATATGATTTTCACCATTTTTAAGGCCACATGACTAGAGCTTTAACAAAAACAAACAAACAAAAAAAAACAAGCCAAAACTAAATGAGTTATTCTTTACAGCATTTGTCAATGGAAACATCCTTGGAAAAGTAATGCTCAGCCGTAAGTAAACAATCTATTTTTCATAAACTTTTGAGATACTGAGGGAACTTAATTCAGGTCTCTTCTTTATAGGTCTGGTTTCAGAAAGCCTAAATGTTATTCTATCAAGAAATTTTCTTACACAGTGCAATTCTCCACTGAGAAGGTTTAGTGCGATATTACAAAGCGGCTTTATTATGATCCTGAAAATGTAACTATGGTAGGAAGCTAATTATTCTCACTCTATTAATGCTTAGATTAATATGAGTCAGTCCGATTTCACACTCCTTATTATGGCTATGTATAATCTGCACAGTATTCTCTGACACTGCCTGGCTACAGACAGCAAAGGAGACTAAATGAAAAAGGATCTAACCTCCCTTTCACAGCTGTACTTAGTCATTATAAAAAAAATAAAAGGGTATTAAATAAAAGGGTGACAGTCGGAGCAGCACAGACAATTCAGTAAGTGTTATAAAGATACGTATTAATTTAGATTTCAGATTGCAAGATTTTCTCTCTTTACATAAAAGTAAACACACATATGTAGAACTAAAAGTGTAAAATTTCAATCTCCTAGGCAAAAAAGATAAAAGAATACTGTTTCAAAGACAGCTATTGTACTCCCCCCCCCCCCGAATGAAAAGAATTCTAACATCTTTCAGTAAATAAATATGATCTCTACAATGGCTGCTGTTTTCAGCATACACTGGAGCTAAAATAAAAGAAGGGCCTAATGGCACAGAAGGAAATTTATTGATATCTAAAATATTAAACTCATTAAGCAGCAACATCTTTAAAGGAGGGTACAAAGCAAATATAGGTAAGAGCAATCTGTAGCCATGGTATTTAGAAGTGGTTGATCTCTCTGAGTACCTCGGTCAGAAGCAACCAAATCATCATGAAGTTCATAAAAACTAGGAATGAATGCCAACTATTTTCAGAGATGAGGTTTGCATAAAATACATTAAAATTCAGTAAGAAATATTTTATTTCAAAGGTGCCATTCCTGAAATATGCCATGCTGATTAATAAAGCATTAAACTCTTTGCAGAGGATGCAGAAAAGTTTGGCCAAGATTTCTTAGTACAATTTTGGACTGACTTGAGTTATCCATAATGTTAGCAGCCTGTGGAACTTCTCATTGCTTTACCAATATTAATTGGGTTAGGGAAGTTTATACCATCTCAGTTTTCCCCTGCACTCATAAATCTTATGATGGTCTGAGGTAAGTTCTTCAGATATTGAATATATGTATCTGTTGATTCATTGTGGTATAAAAATAATCTAAATCCATTGAAAACATATTACCAAAAATTAGTACAGCTATGGCTGCTTTGGGGATTCAACAGCAGCAATCTCTACACCTTTTGCTTGGTGCATCAACACTGAAGCCATTCCAACATCTAGATTACTTATATTTTCATATTGTAAAATGATTTAGGCTTTAATGGTATCTTTTGAGTATAAGCAAAATACCGAGTGCTCAGGGACCAAAGAAGAAAGGAGCGCAGGTGCGATACTTCCCAGTTGTTTCCAAAACTTCCTAAGGCTACTTTTTGGAATATTTATATAATTTTCACAAGTTGATTTGCGAGTTACTAAAAAAAAAAAACTAAGAGCTACAGGCAGATATGAAGTAACAGTTAAAAGACAGGGAAACTACACCTAGGAAATTTGGTAAAACTGGGTTAAAATACATGAGTGCATGAACCAAGCTTATGAGTGCTTATGAACCAAGCAGCATGACAGTCTGATGAACGAATATGGTCAAAGACATGCTCTGGAAATCTCATCTTTACGTAAAGTCTGAAGGATATCAGAGTCTCTTGGACAAGATTTTGTTTGATTTTCCTGTCTTTCTGTTCATAATCCACGTGGTTGCTGAAAGAGTTTCTATCTGAGAGACTAGCTTCTTCTAAGAGTTTAAGCAGTAGGCACTTGAAAAGTATCTTAAGTACCTAAAAGTATGCCAGCAAGACTTATTTTTGTATTCAGCAGACTTGACATTTTAACTCTCATTAATCCAATTTCAGTACAGCAACGCTTCATCTTTCAACTTAGATTTGTCATTAAGAGAAAACACATAATTTGAAGCAAACAAAACGGGGGTCAGTTTGGCTTCTTTGAGTTCTTCTTTTGCGAAGAACATTTTCACAATGATCGTCTTGTGCTGCTACTGCAGGAATGCTCGCACACAGCCCTCGTTCAGACAGTCATGACGGAAGAGTACTAACTACTTCCATCACCAGTAGCATAACCATAAGGTCTGGCAGGAGGGCTGATATGCAGGTAGATTATATGAACAGTGACAGCCTCAAAATATCATTCATAATGGATAACAAGAGCAGCCTATTATTCTAAGAACCACATTTGTAGTCATAATCTTGTTGCTATTGAACTGCTATTTTTCCACACTGCACAGCTATTCTATGCATACATTTTAAATCAACTTGTGAAACTGATGAAAACTACCCCAAAGCAATTACACTGGAAAATATCTATGGATACTCTAGAGTGTAAATTTTTTCTGTGTATCTTCAAATATCATAAAAAGTACACAAAAACAGGCAATAATGCACCTGAGGCTGTCTAGCATTAAGCAGATGATCCAGAGTTACAGCTTCTACCATATGAATGTTCTTAGTCTCCTGATAATACTGAGGCATTCGCATTCGCATACTGTTGAGCACGTTGAATTAGTGCAATCAGGTGGTGACTGATAAAGAATATTCAAAAAGAGTCTGCCTGAGATGATACATCAGTTCCATTACCTGCATGAAAAATGAAGTTTACATTTCCCTCTAGGGATAAGGTTTTCTAAAAGCCTTAAATCTGGCAGCTAGCTCCTGCAAATGCAGGGGATTTAAAATGTAATCTATGGGAAATGTAGCCTCTAATTTCAGGGATGGGACAAGTGGTAGTAGTTTCCAGTGCCAGCTCTTCTCTGTCTGTCTGTGTGTATTACTGCTCCCTTCTCTAATGGCCCTAGCACAGATGACTGCAGCAAGACACCAGGGGGGAAGCATCTTTCCACAGAAGCCCAGCAATAGATGAAATAAGTAGGGATCAGTTATCTGAGATCCTCACTGGGTTCACTGGGTTTCCAGCTAACTAGAGTATTTATGGATCGTAGAGGAAAAAGCTGCAAAGAATCGATGACAAGCTTTATAATGCATACAGGGATGAAGAGAGGTTATGAGATGAAGATGTGTGAACAGAGAGAACCAGTTGCATTTCTTATACTTCTCTATAAAGTGTCAGAATAAACTAACACGACACAGCAGCAGATGCATTAAATGTAGAAAATTTTTACAACTTCTTTTGTAGTTCCTCCAAGTTTGTACCGTATTATTAGGAAATCATCACATACATAGGAAACGTGAAAAATCTGCATATAATCTTCACGACTTCAGATTTCCCCTGCTTTTATAGGAAAGGAGTATTATTAATTACGATGAAAAATCATATTATTCATGAGTTCACACAGCACATCAAACATAATAGTACAGCTCTACACAGCAGAATGACCTTCCCCTAACTTAATTTTTTCATGAAGTGCATGTGAAATATGTAAAAGTTACAGCTGTGTGACAGCAGATAATGGTGACCTGATATATTTCTGAATGACAGAAATAGTATTAGAAGTATTAATGCAAAGTTACCTTAGTGTTAAGTCCTGAACTTAAATTGTCACAGCTGCAGTTGAAGGATTCTACCCTAATTTAAAAATTGGCATTCATAAAAAAAACACGTTGAAATAGGGAAGAGATAAAATGTGGTGCATGACATATGGAAAAAAAGATCAATCAGAAATCTTCCTGATTATTCCTGATTCCTGATTATTTTATTTCAAAGAAAGACATACATTAAAAGACAAGAGTTTTGTTATACCATGTATCATGGGGGACTTTTGATTTTTAAGTTAGTATCCTCATAATGAAGACTGGAATAACTGCTGTAATATAATGTCATTCATCATATTCCAATATAGTATGTCCTTAACTTCACAGAGCAGTTTAAGATAATATATGATATATCACTGTAAACATGTTATTCTTTGTGATTCATTGTGTACTCTTGTAAGATTGTCTTCTATTTTTCATGTACATAATTTCAGGAGTGTCACCTTGTAAGCTACTGAATTCAGTCTGCCATATTTTCTCATGGATTCTATTCTGAGGTAATAATTATAAATAATGAAAATAAAAAAATTAGTTAGGAAAATAATAAAAGAACAATCATGTATATTTAAGAGGACATATTATGACTCAGACTTTTTTGATTAGAACTGTTTTGCAGTTTTTTCCCTAATATGGATAATAATATGGATATTACTTTTGTAAACCTTTATTTTAAAAACACATCTTCAATGAGTCTGGCCTGACATCAGTCTTTCAGTATCAGAAACAATACGAATGACAGAGCTCAGACTCTCCATTTTTAATAAAGTTTACCATCCACCACTTCTTTTGGAAATGTATTTATACAATCTCTGGTCAACTATGCAGAATGTATAATGAACAAAAATGCATCAGCACATTCTACATATTCTTGCTTATATACATCATACACATATGCATTCCCTTAGCAACACAGCACAAACCTTCTCTTTCCCAAGTTTCATTATTCAAAATCACTTCACGTAGGCAATTAGAAAAAAAAAAAAAAAAAAAGGCTAAATCCACTGGGAAAACACCTGCTAATTACATGGAGCCATCTCTCTTAGTAGGAGAATCTCTCGCTTAGTAGAAGAATATTTCTCCTACTAAGTTCCAGTTTTGTACAACTAAGTATTATTGCCCAGTATGAAATTTAGAAAGACAAGAGCATACAACAGATTCAAGACTGAACTAAGGGCAGAATTCTCCAGAGCTGAATCTCCCCAGTTAAAGCAAATGATGGAGGATTACTTAAGTACTTTCATATTAATTGCAGGTATGCTTTGGAACTTATTTTCATACTGCAATCCACTTCCACACTGCTTATTACAGCAATAGGACTTTCAGAATACCACAAAATTAAAGTCTCAGAAGCTGTTTATGCAAAAAGAAATAAAGCATGTTATCAGTCACATGTAGGCATCATGCCCCAAATAAGAAAGAATCAGAGACACATAAAAATTACAAAAAGAACCAAAACCTTCTGCTTCTCCAGCATAAGAGAAATATAAAATATTTTGTAAATGGCACACTACATTAGTTTCTGTAGCATGTCAGCAAGCTTTGTTATGTTTTCAGCTTGTTTTAAAGGCATGATGCTATATATACATTTTCATGTTGTTTGTTAACAACACATGGACCAAGTTTACATTTTTTTTCTAGTTTTTTATCAAAATATCATTGTATTCATTGCAAGAAACATAAACATAACAGTTACTTACCTCTTAGCAAATTTATTAAAATATTACATTTGTGAAATCACATTTAGCAATTACCTTCTTAAAAGTTTTCTGCTGTCTGTGGGCAATGTCTAGCACATGAAAACTGTGAAAGAAATCAAATTACCATGAGGAAGAACAGTAGTTCTATAATAAAAAACATTTTAATTTCACCAAGTAAAAGTGATAGAGTGCAGACTCTAATCTCACAATCTAATGAGATTCATTGACTACAGAGATGAAGAACAGTGTTCTGACAAATCAGATGAATCTGGCCAGTGTTTTTACAGTGCTGAAGAATTTCACTTTCTAAACTTGTCCTAGGAAACCATGGCTTAAATCCTACAAAATATGTATGTTCAATTGAAAATGTGTTTATAGCTCCATTTGCACATTTCAATTTGGCTAAATTTAGCATTTAGCATTTGGTTTAGTTTGGTTAAAGTTAGCATAATGGGAAATTAAACACATGGACAGTATATATTTGAGAGTGTGCATGGTATTTTAGGCTTATCATGACAAATCTCATACTGGGTATTTTGCCATTGAAACTCATTTATTTTTTTATTTATTTAAGGATCATTTCCTCATACTACGGTACTTCTTACATCAGTGGCATTATAGTGAACATAAAGTGGATTTTCAAGTTTCCCATTTGCAGATGGTTCTGTCCAGTCATAGAAAAGAATCAAAGGTACTACTCTAATTTTTTTAGATTTTGGCTACAGCTACACATTGAAAACCAGAGCAAGAAAAGTAACATGACATTTTTCTTCCCCTCTCTACTTCTAGTTTCTGCAATAACAAAATTCAGCAGCAATTTCTTGGAATGACCCTGGACAATGCGGGAAAACTAGGATAAAGTAACAGGTATATAGGATATATTTTAAATGTGTTCATGCTTCTTAGTCAATTAAATCTGAAATACCCATGTCCTTGACACGAGTATTTTTTATCAGGACTGTAGAAAGAACAGAATCAGTGCTCCCACCACTGCATTATCTCCTTGAAGCAATATACAAAGAACCAGAACTTAGAAATTGTTTTGATTTTCACAAATTCAGTGGAAACGATTTGGAGTTACTTAAAAACTGTACTCCTCCTATTTGTTTTAAATTGAGTGGTCTTTTGTATATGCTTTTTCTTTTCTAAAACACTAGCATGGTGGTATCAAGTAAAACAAAAGAGCTCACTGAGAGTACGCTCTTGCAGCTGTGCAGCTCAGATAACAGCCATCCCCACACACTTTTCTTCCTACTCAAAAACCTGTGCTGTGTTTTTATGTATTTCCTCCTACTGAGCTGTCACCCTACAAGTCAGTGAAAAGGACTGCTTTGTAATGTAGATATTATGAAGGCTACTGGAGAAAAAAAGCATTTATCAGTAACTTTAAAATGTTTAAGGGCACCTGTAAGACAATTCAGGATATCACAATCATTATCCTGCTAACCCTTCAACATTTACTATAGAATAAAAGTAAACACTTACTTAGTTTAACATTACCTCTTTCAGGAGAGCTTTGCTTTTTCCAATAGATAGCCTAAATATTAATATAAAAGGTATGAGATTAAATAGTATCAGGTACTGCTGGAAGAAGAGAATTTTGTCCACAGAAGCCGGATAAGGTCAGAACGAGATGGCTCTTCTTATTTGTGACTATCAGTCTGTACCCTGCAGAAATTTCCTAATGAAACTCCATGCTACTGGTAACAATTTTCAAGCTGTCAAAAAGTGCAAGTAGAACAGAAATAAAATATAAATGTAGTTAGTGTACACGATGAATGCAGCACAAGTACTGCCACAGAAAATCTAGAAAATATCCCTTCAAAGTACCAAACCAGGGTAGTAACAGCTCTGCATATTTTCTGTTTTTTGCACATTAAAAATTCTTCTTTAAAAGACACTTTGTCCACAGGAAAGCAAAAGAAATCTTTCATGGGTCAAAACTTCAGCTCAGAAACAACTCAGAAGCAGCTAGAACATGTTTCCTTGCTTTGTTTATTTTTCCATGACGTATCTGACATTCCTAAATGTGTTACCTATTCAAAATGATCTGACAATTTATTTAAATCCATTTTATTTGTGTATCACTTAAAAACTCTCTGCTAGATCCATTGATCTGAGCACTTGCTACTCATAAATTGCTCTTTGGCCACTTTTATCATTTAGCATTTTGTTTGCACAGTTTAAGCAGAGGACTCACAGGCTGATAAAGGCCAGAATCAAATGAAAATATCTGACTGAGGTAGAAACAACTTCTGTCCACCAGACTGGCTCATGAAAGGCCAATCGGCTACAGGACGCACTTAGTATTTTTATTGCTTGTATTTTCACTTTTTTTCTTTTTTTCTTTTTTTTTTTCTGATGAAGTGCTTATGTGAAATATTTCATACTGAAATTATCCAATGGTTTATACAAGAGATATTAACAACAGTCTGATACTGAATCACGCCTTCTGTCAATAAATGGCCACTGTTTTAATAATAACACGTACTGAAAGCAGTATTCTGTTCTGCCAATATCACAGTTAAAAACAGCTTTAAAACATTCTAGACATTCCTGCTCATCACCTACACAAAGCCTTCATCACCTAGGCTTTTAGATGAACTTCACTCAATCCAGGTATGAAAACATCATTTAGTCTGAAATCACTTCCAATCATATGAAATCCATCTCATGAACTTCCAGGTCAAAAGGAAGTATGGGCTTATTTTGACTTTGACTTTTTGCTTTCAACCTTTAGCAGAATTCAAAACCTAATTACATAACAGACTGCTTTTATAAAGGCAAATCATAGCTTTTAATAATAGCTTTTCATTTCTTAGCTTTTGCTGTAATAATAACAGTAATTCTCTTAGCTTCAATTAACTTCCAGCTCTCTCTATTATAAAATAACATTATTAGAACAAAGCTTTGAAATTATTATAACAGTACATGCAGGCATTTTCAAACTATTACTGAAAAAACAACTTTCAGCTCAGCTTTGTTCCCAACCTGACACTCATGAATTATTTCCTAGGCAAGTTCTTACTAAACATTACTTAATTGCAATAAAAATAGAACCACAGCTCAGCTGCGTAAACTGCTATAAATCTATTTGTTTCATTGAAGTTATACTGATATAATCACCAGTACAGCCTGTTTTGAAGTTAACAGCTGCATATTTTACCACTATTGTCCTATACAGATAAGTGTCATGATTAAAATACATCCAAGTGTGCAGAAGAAATAAATAAAAACTGTTATGCTTGACAGAATCACATATAGCCACAGATGAAGAAATGAACATAAGAAGCCGCAGGAAAACTAACAGCAATCATAAGGTTTAACAGTTACTTAGAGCAAAAGTCATTCAAAATAAATCATCTTTGCCCTATGCTTGTATTAGAATATCTGGGGCATCCGTGTTATGTGAAAATAAGAATAATTCTACACTAGTGGAAAAGAAACTTCCTATTGAAACTGTACAGATTTGCTGCAAAAAAGAATGCTAAGACTGTGTCCTGACCAGTGCTAGGTCACATGGCAATCTGGCTCTGAGGAAAAATGTCATAGGTCCCTAAGGATGCACACTTTATGTCATATATTGCTGTCTTCTGCAGGCAGAACCGGTTACTCAAACGAAATTTATGACAGGCTAATTTCTGACTAAAATTTCTGTTTTGCGTGGGTAAGAACAAGATCAGATCACTCAGAAAGAAGAAGCAGCTCTCAAAAAGGAATAAAAAAAAAAAAGGTGCATATATGCAAATAAAAATGTTACACACCTGTTTACATAGAATTTATGCATCCACATATATATTTATGAAACAGTCACTGAGCTACTCTTGTCAATAGTAGGGTTAAGGAACGTGATCCCTGAAACATTGGCCTAAGGGTTACAACTTGATTTACTTCACAATGTGATTTTGAAATGGATAAAGTTAAAAGTTTGGACAAACACCAGAGATTACAGCTGGCACGGTATTTTTCAGAGCTAAATTAGAAAGGAAAGTTGGCCAGGCATCTTGAACTGTAATGGTGGCATATAAAGCTAAGCTACTTGTGAGTAACATGCAGCAGCGGCAAAGGGGAAAGGGAGCTATTTGAGACCTGAACTGAAATCAGTATCATTAAATTTGGGGCCAAACTCTTCTCAGTGGTGGCCAGTGACAGGACAAGGGGTAATGGGCACAAGTTGAAACACGGGAGGTTCCATCTCCATGTGTGGAAGAACTTCTTTCCTGTGAGGGTGCCAGAGCCCTGGCACAGGCTGCCCAGAGAGGCTGTGCAGGCTCCTTCTCTGGAGACCTTCCAAACCCGCCTGGCTGCCACCCTGTGCCCCGTGCTCTGGGTGTCCCTGCTGGAGCAGGGGGGTTGGACTAGGTGATCTCTAGAGGTCCCTTCCAACCTCAACCATTCTGGGACTCTGTGTGATTTGGTGAAATTTAGGCAGAAATTCCAAAGTCTGAAAATATGGCTCATTGCTCAGTCCCTATTCTCAACTGCTTCCAGGGCTGATATGAGTTAACTGAAATTTTCAGCAGATTCTTCTACAACATTTTGAGGGAATGAATAGAATATAAATAGCTCTGTCAAAACTCCATTAAAACTGTGCTAGGTTAACCACTCTGGGACCACTATTTTTGCAATGCGGGCATAACCCCAAGTTGTTTGGGAGTAACAAACAGATGGTTTGAAAAGGCAGATTTATTAAGTGTCTAAAATCTAAATTATTTTTTGGCTAAGACTGAAGTATAACAAGGTAATTTGGGATTGTCCTTTTGGCAGGCATTCTTTGCTCGTACTTTTCCCAGGGAAACTGGTTCCTTAAAAAAAACTAGAGTTACAAATGAAGTAAAGGGAGCTCTTTGAAGAAAACTGGGAATAACAACTGGAGGATTTACTGCCAGCTGACATTGAAGAAAATTACTTTTACTCCTATTCACCTAAGTTTTACATGAAAGGAGAATGCTTACAAGTAAAGCTACTTTTTAATTTTATTCTACACACTATTTTACATCCTGAGCAGGGAGCACATCAGAGACCACATATGTGAGAGTAAGAAGTTCCTTCTCTTCTCTCTCCAGGTTCTTTATTACCTGAAGCAGGAAGGAACAGAGTGAGCCCATCAGCTCTTCAGAGGCACCAAGACCACCTGGGGTTCCTTAAAACAGTGACATCTCACAAGCGGGCTGAACTTCAGAAGTAATACAAACAGGCAATTCAGTGAATATGCATCGTAGTATGGTGAAAAGCCTGTAACACACTTTGCTGTCACCTTTATAGCATGTTGAATGGGGAATCTGGGTTAAATTAATAAAGATGTGATTTGTTAAATCCATCCCATGTCCACTCAATCCATTCCATTTGCTTTTTTCCTTGTTAATCAATCAGTAGAGAAAGAATCCTTCCACCTTACGCACAACTCAAAGGAATAATACTTAAAAGAAGTGCTTGTAATGCAGAAAGCTGCAGAGAACTTCCAAGCCAGGGAAGTCATGTTGCTACTTCCTCAGACACTCTGAAAATTCCTGGTTAATGGTCAAAGATTGATGAGTATGTTTGCATAAAACCAAGAGGCCTTTGGTTTTCTATCATGCGTAAAAAACTAAACATGTCTGGCATTTAGGTTTCTGCAGTACTTTTTCATCTTCACTTTAATTTCATTTGGCAATTTCACTGCTGTCACCTTTATTAACATTAGCTGTGGCTCTTCCTCTAGAGCCACATTCATTTCTATTCATCTTGTGACATCACCTGAAAAACTACGTTGCTTTTTTGAGGCATCTGATTCCATACCGGTCCTTCACTTTCTGCTTAAAACTGCAAATATGAATTCACATAAGCCACTTCCGTTAGGGTTTTTTTGTATTTTTTTAATTGTTTGTTGTTTAGAATTGTTGTTTTTGTGATGTATGTAGTAATCTTCCCTCTACAGACCTTGAAGGATACAAAATGAAGTGCTGCAAATATATTTATATTACAAATGTTTTCACAATTCCATAAGCAAAATAATGAATGATACCTTCAAAAGGAGTAAACCACAATTATGCATGAACTATGACATCTTTTAAGTGTATTATATATTCTCTTTGATTAATTCTCATTAGATTACTTGCCTATAAGAAACCTTAAAAAATAAAACTCTTTTAATGTAACTACTAGGTATTTGGTAAACACAACTGATTTTTGTGTTTAGATCATGCAAGTACCTAGTACTCATCTACAATGCTTAAGCATTATCTTAGTACTTTGTAGATACAGGGATATCAGCAACAGTAACATGCAGGAATATGATGTCATTTTAGTATCCCAGAAAAACTAATTGTAAGCTGTATGTGGGACAGTTTAAAGGGAAGTAGCATGAAAAAAAAAATTAATCGCTATGCTACCGGAAATGTTAGCTACTAAAGTTGGCAATATGTTTTATAAAATAAGAAATTTTAAATATACATCTACCCAACAAAGAAGTTTGCGTCAAAGGAGTTTCTTCAGTTCAAAACTGTGACACTTATTTAAACACTGTATTTTTAAAAATACATAGTATTCCTGCAGTACTTTGACAGAAAATGAATTATCATGTAAAAGTTTTAGTTTTGGGCCTGTGATATGTGCATATTTGTATTTTTACATTTTAGTGGCAATGATTATTATGTTAGTTAGACAGAGGACTGACTCTTACAAGATCAAACATGAAGTATATTTTTGAAACATTTATTGAAAAAATGCGTGTAAGCCTGAGTCAGGAAATGAAGTGGTTCATGGATTACTTCCTGAAAATACTACAAAGACTACAAGACAATCTGGTTGTATAAACACTGAAAGTATTAGGATAAAGACAACTCAGCTATGTCATAAGTCTAGTGTCCTACAGAAAAACCTTGACACCTGATTTTTCAGGTGAAACAGCTGCTCCATAAGATTAATATTTCAAGAAGTTTAGAGACTAAAGAAGTTTTATACCTGTACAAGTTTAAACATGACCCCTTAAATCCAAAATCACAACTGAATCTAAAGAATCTAAAATAAAAGCAGTATTTTGGGGATAAGCAAGCTTTCATTTAAAAAAAAAAAAAAAAAAGAAAGAAAGAAAGAGAGACATACTATTATAATTTCAAGAAAAAAGTCCTTTAGACGGTACAGTAAAAGACAGTACTATCAACTGGATATACCGAAGGAAAGAATATGATTTCTGATTATCAATTGGATATACGGAAGGAAAGAATATGATTTCTGATTATAGGTCTCTCCTCAAGCAGGTGAAAGTCAGCTGCATCCTCACAAGTCTGTGAGGGTAACCTTCTTTATAAGAGTTATGAGTTCTGATATCATGACCTCGATTCATATGTTATGACAACACATAAGAAAGTAAGTTCTTTTTGACTAAATGTGTGCACATATACACTGCATGTAAATTACCATGTTATTTTTCAGGCACAATTAATTAAAATCAGTGCTTTAGTCTTACTTAAATAAATCTAATATGAAAGCAGTTTAATTGATCACTTCTCAATACAAATACAAAAAAAATAGCGATACATTTTGTCTCTGTGACTCAATGCTACACAGTACTCTAAGAGATAGATAGTCATTTTAGCTGTAATGTTCCTCTGTTACAAGTTGTGACACAAAGAAGCTATGACTTGATCTTGGCATGCTGAAGACCAAAGAAAGCTGGGACTAAGTTTCAAAGCTTGCATTCTGTTTCCTTCCATTACCTGCACACTGAATTTCAATGTTACTTGTATCTCACAACTGGTATCACTTTATGGAAGAGAAAAAAATAAACAAGGCTGCATAGGTTATTTTAACCTTCATATAACCACTTCATATTTCTTCTCATTTTTATATCTTTTTTTTTTTTTTTTTTAATTTATAGTCTGAAGATTTGCTAAAGAGTTACATTTTATAATCTCAGGGCAACAAGAACTTTAATGCAACAGTAGTTCTTGATTGCATGAATGGCTAACTACAGGTAACTTTAAGATGTGTCATACTCTCTCCGAATAACTGCAGTAAAATATATGACTGATGCATACAGTAGCAGAAGCTTGAAATACCTATGGTTCCAATTAAAGAAGCGTACTTAATGAGACAAAACCTGCACCAGCTTTAAGAAACAGGTCAGACTTGCAGCCCTGCAGAAGGGTTCCATCTTCTGCAGGTAAGGGAATTCCCTGCAATCCCCTTCCCTACCGTGGCGCACTGCTGTCACCGTGATTTTCACGACAAGCTGTCAGCCAAAAGCCCACAGTGACCACAGCTCCCAAGATGGCCAGGCTGCCATGGAAAAAAGAATATCACTAAGACATAGATATTCCCATCTATTTAGGGAAGTTTCAGCATTCCCTGAAGGCTACGTGTTCTCTCAGGATTTGGGTTTCAGATGTGCTCCCATGCTGGTTCAGAGTTTTATTCCTAACCTCTGATCTTCAGGAAAGCGATTCCATTTGTCTTGAAACGGCTTTTTAACACAGTTTACACCATTTCAGCACAAAAGTTTATATACAGTGATGAAAGAACAAACTTTACACCACTTAGTTTAGGATCAGGTATCTCTGCTGCATTTTTAAATCAACTAGTTGTGCTCCTGCCTCATGCATTCAGAGCTTCCTGCAGACTTCCCATTTCTGGTTACATTTCTTGCAAGGAACAAGCTGCAGTAGGCTACTGTTTCATAAACTCCTCTTGTCTCCATCAAACCTGAGCAGGCTGGCAGATTCATTTAGTGACCTCAAACCCTGTTTCTCCTTATGCATGCAGACATATCCTGGCACTCTCCACACTAACCTGGGGATGAACTTCTTCCCCATGGGGGTGTAAGCGTGACACATTTGATGACATCTCCTATGCTTAAGTACTACAATTCTTTGCCTGATGAACAGCAAAATTTCCTTGCTCTATACACTGAGCCATGTACTCCACACAAGCCTGCAAACTATATCAAAGTAAAAACACAGAATATAAATATATATTTGGAATGGATTTTATGAATGATGCTTGCTACTCTGCTAAGACCATTTTGGTCTAAGAATCAGTCTACGCTGAAAAAACTTCAAAACACATCTTATACTTCAACGGACATTATAAATATACAGAGACTTGCTAAAAGTGTCTGCCATTTCAGTAGTTTTGAATTAAACAGGACAGAATCTTGCATGTAATTTTGACTCTAGTACCATCATTTCCTCTAAAATACGTACTAAAATATTATTTTCTTTCAATATGGATTTGCAAGTGAAATTAAGAAAAGAACCACACAATAGGATCTGCCCTGATCAACACAGGTCAGTCTGTTACAAACTTTGAGGACAAATTTTTTGAAGACCCTGAACGGTCTGTACTGTGCACCACAGGAGCCCCAGGAACTGAAACCAGACCATAAGATAGTCCATAAAGAACTGAAGAAGAAGAATGCCACTCCATACATCTTAAGTAAATCTTTTGTTTCTTTAATTTCTTTCATGAATTTATATCCTATCTTCTGCCAAAATTTTCTACCTTCTTAAACATCCTTCTCTATTACTCATTGACACAAATCCAGAAAGAGAGTTTCATTAGAATTATTTCATAGTTGCTACATAAAATACAGTATACATATTTTACGTTCATACGACCAGCTAGAATTTGTGTGAAATGGAAGCTGGAAATCTACCATAATACTACATTCTATATATCATAGAGTTATGAATTAACATGAGAATGACATTACTCCAATTCTGTTAGAAAAATCATTAAAAAATGATAAAAACATTATCAGAAACCGAAAAAAGTGCGTATTTTGGGAAGCATAATTAATTGCAAAGCTACACTGTATAATTACAAAATCTTTAGATACAATTTAGCTCTTTCTTATGCTCTAATATTGTATTTCAGGCATTACTTCCATAGCCATCCTCTACAGCATATCTTAACCGAAAGATCTTTGCAATCGGTATCACTTGAGTTCAACAGACTTCCTTGAGTAAATAAGTATGTTCTCACAAACTTATTTGCAAGTGAAATATTCCTTGGTGTCCCAGCAGTACACAAATGCACGTAACTGAATGAGTGAACAAGAAGTGAGAAAGCAGGAGGAAACCACAAATTCTCCAGTGTTTTTTACTAGCTGCAAATGTCAATGTTATCATCAGTAGGCTCCAATGCCTGACTAGATGTGAGTGATGGGCCCGCAATCAATACAGAGCCATACACTTTACAGAGAGGTTTGCAATTACTGACTTGGACAGCACTCTCACAAAATCTCAATATTAAGTCAATACACTAAATGCCTCTATTTTGATCCATGTTGTGTTAGCTCAAATGAAGAAATATATTTTAAGCTTCTTGAGTCAGGTTAATGAGAGCATGCAGAGATTATTATAATAAAAAGACTTAAAATGGAGAAAGTGAGACAGCCCACACTGAAAACACTTCTAAGGAGTAATATTTCTAGTAATAATAATAATAAAAAGGAAAATGTTCTCAACAAACCAAATGCTGATATTTTATTATATTTTTTATATTTATTTTTGTTATATCTAGATGAACACTACACAATTGAACTTTACCTTTGACAAGTGATGGAAGGTTTTATATAAAGAACGACTTTTCAGTAAATATACATACATATACAAACAAGGACAAACGTACGTATACATACATATGGGCATATATAAAAAAATTAAAACTGTTACAAACATATACACTTTAAAAAGAAAGATAATAGTTATAACATTAGTTCCAGAAAATATATTGAAGGTCTATTTTCTTTTTAATGGAAAATTCCAGGTTGACTGAGAATAATTCATCCATTGATGTACTCTCAGGTATTTTGTAATGCTGTTAAGAGCAATTTTTCTTTCTCACTTTTTAATTTTCTAATAACTAACAGAGAAGTTGTTAAATGTTGCATCCAAAATGCAGTTCTAGACAAGATGCCCAAATGCAGCAACATGAGGAGCGTATCTCACTACTAACAAACTTTTAATTAATGCGCAAGGGTTAGCTCCTTTACGTATCTGTGTTAAACTTCACTAATTCATCATCAAGAATAACTTCTTTGAAGCTGCTTAACGGACACTTTCAGCAACAGGACAACTAATAAACATAAAAAAAGACTGCTGCACATGCTCATTCAGTATTTCCCTGTCATCTTTTATTTCAGAACCTGAAATATATACAAATACATACATAAAAACACTTGTATATATTTATATACTTATATTTATGCATATACATATACACATACAGGAAGATTCCGGAGAATTATCACAGAAATTAAATCAAGGATGGTCAAAAAACTTAAGACTTTCTGGTGAACAAAGAAATAACTTTTTTTGCATTACACCCTTTCCTGCTCTACTGGCAAGCAGTGCTGGTAAGGACAAGCATCCTTTCCTTCCAGACAGAAGGTCTTTAGCGAGGCACCTTGCCACGAGAAGGGAAGGCCGGAGGCAGCCCGAGGGGCAGCGCAGCCGTGGCCGCGGCGGGGCAGCCCGCTGCTCGGGCGCCCGCGCAGGGAGCAGAGCAGAGCCAGCGGCCCTGGCACCACCGCCCTGGGCGCTGCTGCTCCCGCCGTTTTCTCCTGCTGGGAATCTTCACCGCAGTAGCAGGAAAGTAATTTTATCTTTTCTCTGAATGAAAAAGAGAGGTTCAGCAGCGCGGCCTTCCCTGCTGTGCTCTCCTGAACGAGCAGTGTCACGGGCTGAAGCCCCAAGTCAGTGAATACTTAACTGTAAGTTTTGAACTCAGTAGCACTAAGTGCTTTACTCATTTAAGGCCAGAGTTGCACTGCTTATTCCCCAGAGCATTGCCGTGTTCCTGAGGTGCTTCCCTTCCAAGTAACTGCTTTTTTATATCCTTTTAGCTTCACAGCACTCTAGCTGGCCTGCAAACCTTAAGTGAAAAATAAAATTCAACTTTTTTTTTTTTTTTTTTTTGGTATGTGATTCCATCTCTAAACAAAACTAATTTAGGTATCTGCAATCCATATACGACGATCTCTGTCACACACAGCTTGAGCTGCCATAAGACACCAGATAACAGATAAGTAAAAAGCAAAATAGCATCAAGAATTTGAGCAAAGTGCTCTTAGCAGCAATAAACAGACATGTGTGTACAGGCAGCAGTCTCCAAAGCTCTTCAAAAATTATTTCTGCTGAGTCTGTTAATCTCCTTTCTGTCCTAACACACTTTTCTCAACAAACTAAACATGAGGAACCTGTTATGACAGACCTATTTTTCAGTTCAGTCACACATTCTTTGGCCATTTGCACATTGCAAAGTCTATATTAATTTTCTAAGTTTTCCGGTCATTTTGGAGGAAAAGATGGACATTTATGAATATGAGGAAGCAAGCCCCTTCACCACCTTTCAACACACCGCCAAGCAAGGCTACACAGGATGAAAATGAGATTTCTGTCATCACTTAATTGCTGAAATACATTGAATCTTAGCTACTTATAATTATTCTACAGATTATCTTCTAAAGGAAAGTCAGATATACAAATATAGCCTCCCCCGTTTGTAGCTACAAAATTAAGTGCAAATTATTATCAAACTATTTGAATTTCTCACTGGTCATTAGGAAGATACTAGACAGCTAATGTTTTCCTGCATATGTATACTTCACAGAAAACTAAGAATTAGGTTTAAGGAAAGCTCTACGAAGAGCGTGTTCAGGAAGAATAAATATAGATTAAACATTTGAAATGCCTTGCTAAATTGATTTCTCTCACTCAATCTTTAGATTCATAACAAACACAGAATGTCATCACCAAGTCTATTCGTGTTATTGAAGTTCAGAAAATTCATAGATAAACATGGGGTTTTGACAGGACAGCAACCATTGCTTTAGTGAAATTTCATATAAGGAAATTAATTTAGCTTGTTTCTGGTGAGAGTGCATATGGATCTACCAGGACACCACCAGGCTGATGTTAAAGAGCAGACAACTACATGCGTCAATCAAAGAAAGGAAATGAAAAAGAGTTCAGCAAGGCTTTGAAATGCAAAGGTCTTAACTGCAGGAACTATTCTGAAATGTTCAGACCAAATCCACAAAAAGATAAAAGTATTGCTGAATCAGGAATACAATCTTCACTTGAAATTTGTGCCCTGCAGTTCTCTTCAGAATATGGTTTGTGGGTCGCAAAATAAGAAAGATATTTCGAAAAGAAATTTTGCAATAAATAAAATTTAGAAAAGCTGCATTTTTCAAGAATGCAAACTCAATAAGAATAATAAAAAAAAAGTCTATACATAATTAAGGGAAAGTAGGACTCTGGAATTTTAGGTTCGAAAAACCCCAACATATCTTTCCATAAAGATTTAATCACTGCAAAACTTATGATAAAAGCTCAAAAACACCACGTTTTTATACGCATTCCTTCCCATTTTTATTGTGCTTCTGCATCAACATTAGGGTATACTGAATCATTAACAAAAATCAGGTGAGCCTGATATGTTTAAGCAAGGAACGATCAATTTCTTTTCAACTCAAAGCTCCCTTCAACAAAGTTAAAACCTAAAAACATGTCTAATAAAACTATATTATATTTCAAATAAGAAATGTTAGTAAATTAAATTTACAATAAAACAAAAAGGTGAAATTATAATTTTATAACTATGTATTTAAAAACAAGGCCTTCCAGTAAAAAAGAAAAAAAAACTACTATATTTGGATAGAGCTAATGAGGTATTTATTGTATTTGACTTCTTCCCTGTGACTTAGTATTTTATTGTATTTGACTTCTTCCCTGTGACTTAGTATTTGTCCAAAGTGACTGCGGAAAAAAAATCAGCAGCTGGTTTATATTCCTGTCTAACATGTTTACTGTGTTGTTGTTCTGTTCATAGCATTTAGAAAAGCAGAATCCAATAGATCTAGCTAAGAGAAGGTGTCAAAACTCTCTGAGAACACCTGCTGTCCTGCCCGTTACTGTGCAAGCACGTAACCTTACTGCATATAACACTGTTACTGAAAACGAAAGCATTTTTTTGGTCTTGACAATTACTGTATGTTGAGTCAATGGTCCAGAAACAATATATAATTATGCAGCTCAGCAAGGAGTTGTAAAAAGGGCTGAATTTTAAATAAAATAGCATGCAAAACACATATGAGTTGGACACCAATCCACTTCCGCTGTGGTCACAACATGTAATGCTAATTTTCTATTCTGTTGCTAAGTATTTACCATGTTGCTAGAGACAAATTACTGTAAAGAAAAACAATCCTTAAAAAAACACAACCCCCCAAAATAAATGATAAGAAGACAAAACACCCAGTGCACATCAAACATCCAAATTCTATTAAATGGAAGCATATGTATCTCAATCCTTCCTCAAACAAAAAAAATATAATAAATCTTGTTTAAATGCTCAGGTGCATCCGAGAATGAGCCCTGTAGTATTTGCATCCAGTTTTACAGTGCACATAGTGTCGAGATCAACCACATAGACTTTTAATTGTATTACCACTGCACAAAACCCGATTTTGTGGTCAAAGAAAGCAAATATGAAAAAATACTTTATCATATGTCAACAGAAGATAATTTATTGAACTACTTACAGTGTAAAATAAACAACGAAGAGAAACTAGGAATGTGAGATAGGACATCACAAGACTGCTAATAAGTGATATGATGGATTTAAGCACGATATGAGTTTCTTGATGATAAACTTTGACATCCTGATAAAAACTAATGATTAATAATTCAACTCAAAACTAATGGATCTGATAAAGCAGTCTCATGTCTTTATATAGTAGAATGTATCTGAGGATGGTAACAATCATCCTAAAACATTTAATATATTTGAAATCTCATTATCTAAGAGATTATAATAGCTCGTATACAATCATGAAAGATTTTAATTCTGCTCACAAATACAACATTGCTTGACATTGGACACCTGAACACAATTTTCTGTTTCTTACATCCTATAAATATTCATATTTCTATTCTTTGTATCAGTTTGGAAGCTCTAAAATGTATCATCATCATCATCATATTCTGGAAAAAAGTGTTCCAATTATAACAAGAATCTGGGCTCTGCACAGAGGAAAACAGTATTCTGGTTCAAAAACTTTTAAATGTAATTTTAGAAAAGAACTATTCTGAAAACAAAGTAGTTTAAGATCTCTAGTATGTTTCAGTAAAACAAAATATGTTTTTTTAAAACAAATATGTAGAAAAATAAGCAGAACTATATCTTTTTAGTCTTAATTTTGAGCCTAGATCTTGTGACTTGTATAAACAATAAAATGTGACTTGTATAAACAATAAAATTATATATACAGTACAATTTTCCAAATTACTTTGAGTTCCATAATCACATTAGCTAAAAACTGTTATTCTTTTCCATAAGTATGAAAGAAATATCATTCTATGCAAAGAAAAATGAAGTCAAAATTGTCACAAAACTCTTTTCCTGCATCATTTTTAATTTCTATTGCTGTTTTCACAGCAGTCTTTTCATGTTGATATTAATTATTTCATTTTACAATTCTACCTCTCATACCACGACATAGCTAAGAGTATGCTGGTACATACATCATTAACACATAAGTCTTGCATACATTTCTGTTTGATCCTCCATAGGTAGGATGTGTACCCAGGTAAGATACTGAACACAGCAGGCTTTTCTGAATATGATTTTATTTCTTAATAAAATACAATAAAAACAAATCACAATAAAAAATCACAATAAAAACAAATAATTCAGAATAACGTCACAATTCTCTCTTGCAATAGTGGTAGAACTCACCTCTTTCCAGCTCCCAATATGAACAGATATTTAATTATTATACTCCTGAAAGTTAAAAATATTTTTATACTTCTATGTGTGCTCTTTTACAGCTGACAGGAACATTTAATGTATTTACCCAACAGTTATGCAAGAAGTCCTGTGGGAATAACAGGTTCTTCAATTTATTTTACTTAATTGTTAGCCTTCCGATTTTCATAGCTTAAAATCAAGGGTAAAATAAGCTGCTGGGCCTGAACTGAAACTAAGTTCATTGCTTCTAATTACAAATATAGTATCTGAGTTTAAAACCGTTTCTTTCTTCCCTTCACTGTGCTTTTCCATCTGCTCCCAGGGCACTTGTCCTCCTGTGTCTGAGAGCTCTGTTGATCAGGAAGCTGATTCAGGCAAAAAATAATAATTATTTGTATAAGGTTAATTTTCAGCCTAATCAGATCATTGACCACGTGGCCCCACAGACACAAGCTGCCAGCACACAACTATGCACCAGGGAGCTCTTGGGGGGAGCAAGATCAGCTCTTTCAGCAGTTCCCATCTGTGCCACTGCACTCAGAGGAGAGAGCCAGGTCCAGAGGAAGCCCCAAAGCTTCTACACGCGGTCAAAATTCAGTGCAGTAGGAGACGCAAAGCAGAGAGCAGCGAGGGAGGAAGAGCCAGAGAGCTGAAAGTGAGCACAGGTCTTGAGAAACCTGCACAGATGGTGGCTCAAGCAGGATGAGAGGCCCTGAGGATGCCAGCAGTGGTGGAGAGAGGAAGAAAGGGAAGTGGAGAAAGGCTTCTGGGAAGAGCAGGGCTTGCTCAAGCTGAAACGCTGGGAACGCTTCAGTGAGAGTAAGAATTAGAACCAGAAATTGCTAGAGGGGGCTGTGGGAAATCTTCAGGGACTCTTTTCCTTTTCCCACACATAACCTATTTTTCTTCTGTCATACCTTGCCTCCTTCCTCCAGTACTCACAAACCTGCACTGCATTTCAGCTTCTCCCGCGCTTGTCCTCCTCGCTCAGCACATCCTGCCTGCCAGGCCTGCTCCTGCTCCAGGCAGGCCTGCGACGTGCGGAGGAGCTGGCCTTGGCTACCACACTGGAGTGGATGACCTGGCGGGAAGCACCATCTACTCCTGCCCCAAGAGGTGGGCAGCAACCAGTGACTGCTTCCCCCAAAGCAAGCAGAGAGCGCTGCAAAAGGCTTGCACTTGCCAGCTCTTTCTCCTCTCCTGGATTCCTGTTTTTTTTTTTTTTTTTCTGTGATTAATAGCAGTTCATTTAGTTTTTCACTCTTTTCTGCTTTGCATGGTCCCTACGTATGGCCCCTATGTATGATAAACATAAAACTCTATAAAATAAGGCTTATTTCCAAAACATTCAAAGAAGCTGTAAAGTTTTCATTCAAAGTAACTACCATTTGGATTCAGGATCAGAGCAGATGTTTTATCTCCTTTTTTTGTTCTTAAAGGTTTGTAACTTATTACTGCAAACAGCAGGTATTACAGTAGGGTCTCATTCTCATTCATTAACTCTTCTCCAAAGTTCATAATAGAACATACACCTGATCTTTATTCAGAACCACAGGGAAGACCTACACGCGAAATGGATTTGCAGTAAAATTCAGGAGGTTGCTGTGAGGTATCTATATGACTTGCAATGATTTTAAGGTTATCTAATGATAAACATGGTAATTGTTTGTGATTGATAAATAATAACATCACTTATTATTACAACTTCGTTGGTTAATAAAGCTGCCAGAAGGTTTAAGGGATATATTAAATTAATAATGAGTACATTATCTTCATAAAATTATAAATTAATGCACTGTTAACTGTAAAATAACAATGGTCAGGTGACAGATTCTGTTTACCACAACATTTAGATCATCAGCTGCCAGTCTTTGCCTTTACTACAGCTCCACATTCCTAAATCCTCCATAACAGCTAGAAAGAGATTCTCATTTCACTTCTGTGAGAGGTGACACATTTCAACCCATGACGCCATCTTCACCCTACAGTAAGATAGCAGTGGTTTCATGGGATACTTCAAATAAGATTTGATTACCTTTCACCTCAAAACTTTTAAGAGACTGGCTGCACTACTGAATTGCTGGTCCGCAGACTCATTATTTTCATACTATGTCTTCACACATGAAGAACAGAATGATAATTCATGCCCTCTGGAGTCCAAAAAAAAAAAAAAAAAAAAAAAAAAAAAAGCTTTCCTGTGGGGACTTCAGAGAGATTCTCTTAATAAAATTCCTGGAAACAGACAGATCGGGCCATCGCTACCTGGCAGGGACCTCAACACTGCTCCTTATCACAGCCTGATGCAGAACTCCTCTTCCCTCCTAGGAGTAACCTGGCCTTCATCTTTACAATGACTTGATTGTAGGCCTGGGAATCTCCCAGCTCCAGGACCTCATGAGAAGGCTGGAAAATCAGATTTTCTGCTGTGGAACATTTATAAGAACTCAATAAAAGAGACAAAGACTGTCAAGTAAAAGAAACAGCTGCTCACTCATACAAAACAGAAATATTGCTCTTAACACAGTACTGCATTAACACTTCTTGTGTTTACACTCATTTAGACCTTGCACTTACTACTTCACATTGGCCACTCTAGAACCACCCTAGAAAAACAGCCCTAAGCCAAATGTACAGGTTGTCACCTTCTGTTCCAACTCCAACACTGGCTCTCATGGCTCTTAATACAGTTAACTGCAGTGAAACCAGAACTGCAACTTCAGCTACTCCAAAGCCCCAGCTCTGATGATTCCGATGTGAGCACGGCACTTGACATGAGCTAACGGCAAAGCATTTCACATCTCACAAGTAATGAGAGATGAATACATTCCTTTTCACACATGCAGGGTCTAACACTTACAAAAGATTTATCACTTCAGGATGAGAAATCCCTATGCCAGAGAAATCTCATTATTTCATGTGTGGCAGAATATAATCTGGATCACCATGCCTGAAAACTAAGCTTGCACAACTAAGCAAACTCTTGAAAACACCTGTTTACTGACCACATACACGCAGCCTATTCCCTCTGATGAGTACTAAATACACTTAGACCTGCACAGGGTTTACTGTTGCGACCTGCTGACAAGTAAACAATGGATTTAAGTATCAAACTCAAAGGGCAGCAAAAATTGGTTCTGAGGAATAAGGAACCAGGGAATCTTGCTGGGGCAAGACATCGTTGTCACACCTGCTCATTCTGCTCTGCTATTTGAATTTGTGATTCCACTCTCAAAGACATAAAACAGATACACCAGCATATCACTTGTCTCAATTATTCATTATCTACAAGGATTACTAGATGGAATTTACAATTCATAAATGCAAACACACCCTTATCAGATATGTAGGCTAACTATGATGAATCCTTTGTGTATTCTCTGAAACACTTATCAATTGTTTCTGCTGTTACCAATAGTAAAGGACTTGCTTGCATTAGGTCACAGAGCTCTGCTAGACCTGCCCTTGGCATTTCCCACTATTAAAACTTAAGTTCAAGAGGACAGCAATTATGCTGCATATGTTTTTTAAGGTACAGGACCATAAGGCATATTATGTGCATCCACAAAATGCAAGAATGAGAAGTATCTTTGGACAGACTCATTTAAACAAAAAAATGTATCTAAAGCTTATGCTTTACCTAAGTCTGGGAAACAAAATATTGAATTTCTCTGAAATTATTTCATTTCTAGATACTAACCAGGGAAGGAAAAGGCATTCTATTAAGATGATTTAAGGGAGCTGGGTATTATTATTGACAAAGAAAACTGCCCAGCTATATACCTACCGTGATGAGCTTTCACAGAATGTTTGATCATGAAAATAGTTATTTATGTTCTACCTGAAATACAACATCCCAACTTTGCTCAGTTAAAACTCATAAGATTTTTTCTAGTGTTCATCAAAGCAACACCTGAGTGAAACTCTGAAAGTACATAGTTTGATACCTTTTATCTCCTCACATCCTCTTTGCCAGCTACGTTATCTCAGCCAGAGATACTTCTATCTTTGCAAAACAGATGCTTTCAAATGGCTGTTACTCTTTAAATACAAAGAACTTGGCTCCTCTAGACTGCGTGCATCTTCAGCTCAGCTTGGTTCCGAAGAGGCATTTGCACCATCTTCACTGGCTAGTGTCTTTTCCCACAGTAATGAGACTGGGAAACCATATGTCACAAGAATACTCTGCATTAAGAAAAAAAAAAAGGGGGAAGGGGGGGCCGCCACTAAATTTGGGGATAGATTAGTTTCCTACTTGGCTGAAAGTTGAGTATCATCTCAGAGTGTGTAGGCAAATATGATATTGGCAGAAATAGAAGTCCAAGGAGGAGAGAACCAAAGATTTTTCTGCATGTTCTCTTCTAGACAGGAGAAAATTCTTAAGTTTGATCTTCCCTGAAGGTTATGTGAACATCTGCTCTCTCTTTAACAAAGTAACAGCTTGAATATCACGGCTTGGTTTTCCACATTTCTACCTCCTTTCATTCTACATGGCATGGGGGAAGACATTTTTATTTTTACTCAAGGAAACTTGGGTTCATTCTCCCTGACAGAAGTTGAACCTCCAGTGCCTGTTTCTCTTCCAGCCACATGAGCTGCACTTCCTACCTGCTGCTGTTGAGCATAAAGCCATAATGGAATGCCAGGATTAAGAATTTTAGATTCTAAATTTCCTAACTATAAAGAAAAAGAAATGAGGTTCTAGAGTATACTCAGTATACAGCATATTTGACAGGATACCACAGAAGTACCACTATAGAAATAGGTCTCTAACTTATCAATCTTGACAGCAGTGGAGCATTTATAAGAACAGCACCATGTAAAGACTTCGAGAATGCCCTCAATTTCTTCCAAACTGGAACCTTCCTATTTTCATTTAAGTAGGAATTTATTTTTGCAATTGTAATCATTACCCCTATGTCTTTTTCTACCCTTAACTATATGTATTTTAGTTCACCTAAATGATCGCTACTGTTCTTAAATCTTTGCTAGAATTAAGTATAACAAGATAAATGATGACAGCTGTTGTTCTGAATTTCTTGTTCAAAATTGCCTTATGACACTTAATCAATCTAACTCTCTTTAATTCCCTTCAATATATAAAATGCAGAATAAATGCATAGTTAGTACAGCGGATCTTTAAATTTATTGAATCCATCCTAAAATCAGTATTTCTTTAAAAGCCTTTCCTGTTGCCAGCTCATTTCAGTTCATGCCATAAAAACGTCCGGAATCAATCTGTAGCCTGTGTGATATTCTGCAACAGAATTTTCTTATGCTTTGTTTTCTACTCATGATGAATGAAACTTGCTCTATGCCACCAGCATGTTTTAATACAGATATTAATATCTTGAAGTGCATACTTAAATAGCTAATTAAAAAATACATAAAATTAGGCCTGTTTGCTGCAGTAAAGACATAAAATGTAACACAAACACTGCCATCCAATTAGCCAGTGAGGCTACACCAATGGCTTAAGTACAATGATCTCTACAGGTCCCTTCCAACCTTAACCATTCTGTGATGATGTATCTTTTAACATATTTACATGATATTATGAAAATCAACAGTTTTCTTTTTCCACACCTACTTAATTAATCTGAATTGTGACACAATTAGCTAAAAAAATAAGCATTACACCTTCTGCTTCAACAATGGTGTAGACTGATAATTACTTCACTAGCTTCAGTGGATTCACTCCCAATTCATCATTATTGATTGTGAAAGCAAAACAAAGCAAAAGAAAAAAAAAAGGTATTTAATGTTGCAGGTGTGTTATCTCTCAGAAAGAATGGCAAGGACCAGACTGATGTTTACACTTAGGCTATTTTTTAATATCTTTTTATTCATAACTTTAAGGGGAAAACAAACAAACAAACAAACAGTAAAACAGTAAAACTCGAAACGCTCCTCTAACTAAGCAAGCATTCCTAACTGCAGAACTTCTTTGGAGGCTCCCAATAAACGCAGCTTCTGTTTCTTTGAAACACTCTCCACTTTAGCATTCTCTTTCAGCCCCCATTAGAGATAAGGATGTTGGGAGAATTTCAGAGAGGAACAACAGCAGTAAATGCTGATATGCAACATTTTCATATATCAGAGAACAGATTTCAGTTACAGGCAGAAAATGACTGTGTTTCACAGGTAGGAATAGGATGTAGGCAGGAAACAATTTCATCAAACAGAGCTCCGAACACAACTCCATTTTGTGAGTCTCTGAGCTCCCTCTCTCTCCAGTGTTATGCCTATCCATACCCTAGTGTAGGGCCTATGTTTTTCAGATGTGCTTAAATAAAAGTATAGCAAACAAATAGCAGTAGTAGTAGTTGATAACGCTAGATTATCAAAAATACTGTCTTAAACACCTCAACACTAGTTGTTTTTGATCCAGGATCAATACTGATGTGCAAGTACCTCCACATCAGTTAAGTGCAAAAATGCACTAAGAGAAATCCAAGCTGACAGTAAATCTGTTTAGCTGACTCTAACATCACAGACAATCTGTCAGTTAAGGGCTGGATGCAAAATAGCTGCATTAGCTGCTGTTAGACTACCCGAGAAATCCATCCTCGTGTGGCTGTTCCCAGACCTGCAGTACCAAAGTGGTGATGCTTATAGCATCCTGTAGACAGGATAATTTAAGCTTCTACTAGTGCTGAATGCTGAATAATTTCCTTGTTTCCCTATCTTCATTTTCTAACTGTAACCAAAAACCAGTGGCAATGATAGTTTAAAGTTAGAATTGTTATGGGAGCTCCAAGGTTTACAACCTCTGGGGCTACAAGGAGTTCCTATTTGACGCAGCAACTCATTTAAACATAATGCAAATAAAATACTTGGATTAACTGTCCTTAAAACAAATAGCACACGGCAAAGAGCATCTTAGCTTTCATATACAAATCAATAATATTTCCAAAACCTCTACAAAATAAAACAACAAAATATTATAAATTTATCTATTTTGATTATGTTAAAGTATTTTGCTTGCAAAGTAGAAAAATAATACCCCATTTGATTCTATAAAAAGACTTATGGCTTGAATAACAAATATTTGACATTTGTTAACATTCACAATATTGAAGGACACTGGCAACTGCTTCTGTCACACATAGAATGACTTCACACAAAATAATTTTGTGGGCTAGTTTCCTTTTGACATGTACTCATAAATCCATTACAAACTCTAACTACAAAATAAATCATATATGGGTTTTTTTTTGTAAACCAACTTTTAAAAGCTTGTTTTGAATCCACACAGGCATTCACCCCTACACGAGCTACAAAAATGATTGAATATTATTTTAATTTTCCAGAGAAACTGAGGCAGTGTGATTGATATCACTGTTTCCTAAAACTGTTTGACACCCTTGAAAATTCATAGTTCACCCACCGCTTGAGAAACCAGAATTCAACTGTTTATTCCAAGTCTGATCTTTCCTCACTGCCCAGTTTTGCCCTTCCTCAATAAATGAAAAAAGAAATTCAGTAAGAAAATATGGCCACCCTCCCACATAATCCAAGAATATAAACACATTTTTATATACACTGTCTGCCACTAAATTGATGAAATACCGTCTGCTATTTCAGATAGGAAAGCAAATCAGACCTACGGGCAGACAAGCTTGGTCACATTTGCTGAACACCCTGACCAGGTAGGAGACTCAAATCTCTAAAGAATTTGCTTTCTTATTTGTATTTCAATATGACTTCCATTTATTTTCAGTTCAATTTTCAGATTCAAACTGTAGTCACTGCAGATGCATGTGGAAAAGGGACAGCTGGCTAAGTGTTCTCACTCCTGTCTGACTCAAGCGTCGTCTTTACTCTTTTATTACATAGGATCACACCCGGCAAAGGAATTACTACTATTCTGACAGAAGCTTATGGTAGCAGAGTAACATTGCAAAGACTCTTACAACTGGTATTGACATAAAATTAATCTACAGGACAAAACTCTAACACCACCGCTTGTTTATTTAAATCTAATTAGACGATCTAGGCTTGTACATGCATTCACTCCACAAAACACTGCGCTATAGCAAGTCCCTACCACCTCAGCAATAAAAATATGGTAACATTATATAGTTTTAACACATTACACAGATATTATATGATCAGATGAAGTCTTGTAAGAATCTTGAGATTCTGTGAATAATACTCTTCAAACTACTTCCTGTGAGATTTCATATGTTCAGTGAAGATAATGTATGTCTTGGTAATAAATACATCCATCATTCATTTATTACTATGCTATCACACACCTAAGAAAAAATTACTGTGTTCTTGGTTACAATGTTCTTATTTGTGTTCTTGGTTACAATGAATGTTAAAGAAGAGGACTATAGTTCCATATGCCTCCATATGAACATGAAATTTCCTCGTAGCAGTGTCCATGCAGAACAAGCAGTTTGTTGTTAACCACTATGTGTGTTTCTGTAGTCTTAATGCATTTTAAATTTTGCTTAGAGCTTTTTCTTTCGAATGCTTGACTGTAACAAGGAGAGATGAGCCGCCGCACTGGAATGATGAAACATCTTCATCAGTGAAAACAAAAAGCATGTTAGTTCTCTGCCTGACCCACGAGAAAGAATGCAACTGCTCCTGCACGTCCCTACTTCTGAACAGCTGAGAGTTGCCGTAGAGGCCGAGAGATGACTTCAGGCCTCCAAGAAGGGATGACACGCGGCAAGTGCATGGCCACGGCTCCCTAGGGACAAGTGCAAATCTCCCGAGTACCTCAACCGGACCTGCTCAAAGTGTCAGCACGCAGCTTGCACAAGTGCTGCAACAATACGCCAGCGGCTCCACTTCCTTCTGCTTGTATAAGTTACATAACAATCTGCTCAATGTTTATGTGCACAATGTATGTACCTGAGGACTCCATTTAAAAATTTACTGAGAGAGCTCAATTAAAGTGAAGAAAGATTTAAGCTAGTATTAACTGATTTCTAAATGCATGTCCACTTGGATAACAGAGTTTTTTGCCATTGTCTAGTACATGTACACGGTCACACTTCCTCTCTGGTGCAATCTTGGATGATGGCAGCCACGTACAGCAACAGAATTACTCTCCTCTATGTCCTTCCATGCACAGATCATGCACGCGGAAAAATTCATGACAGAAAACAATAGGCTAAGGCAGAAAATGAGTGACAAGAGCTTTCGCTGTCCACAGAATTTGCAAGATATTTCAATGTTTAAGGCAACACAAATCTAAACCCTACCTTGTTCTTGATTGCACTGCTAGTATAACTTGCTTACCAGACATACACACAAGTTACAACAGTAAGTTCCAAAGTCTGTAACTGGTTCAATTAAATTCTTATTTACTATGGCATAGTACTGATAACAGAAATACTTCAGAAAGCTTGCTATACATTTTTCTAAAAAACACTCTTTTTGATATTTTTGTCACCTGATAATTCAAGCAGACAAAATTCAAAGGTGAAGTTAAGCAAGATAGACTGGCTCGTGGAACACTCATATGGCAAACTGTTAAGTTTTTAAGAAAAACAGATGTCATGTAACGGATTCTAAGTTTTGAAAATGAATCCATGAAAAAGGTCCATCAAAAATATATATATATTGTCTGTAAAGCAAATCTTACTAAAAACACAAAGAAAGAAAAAAGCCTCAAATAGTTCAATTGCCAGACTTGTCCAGACACCTTTTTGCTTGTTTGTTCAGAACACTTCTTTGTTCAAGGCAAGAAGCAGCTGTACCATCCTTATTTAATATGTTAATATGAACTGCAACATCATGAAGACTGACTGAAACTAAGAAGAAATGTCAATATTCCTTCTTTTAATTGCGTTATCTTTTTTGGTATCTTACAAATACTTTTATGCTTGAAATCGTAAAAAGAAATGCACGTCTTTTAGATAGATTGAAAGTTACTGGCAAAGGGTACCTTGGATCTAGTGTGTAGAATCCTGCAGTCAGAAACTTAATATCAAAATTGGGTAGAGAACAAAATACAAGTTTAACAAAAGATCTGTGGGGTGTAAGTAATAAAATCAGCAGGGAATCACCAGTGCTCCAAACAGCAGTCCAAGCAGCCAGTCTGTGATCATCCAAAACACAAGCAAAGCGATAGAAAGCAGCAGGGAGACAGGAAGCAGCAGCAGGACACAGTGCAGGCTGCCAGGGGCTCCACTGAAAAGTTAATTGAAGCAACAAGCTGAGCGACATGTAAGGCAGATCGCATCAGCGCGGAAGAGAACACAAGCAGTCACTGAAACAGCTGAGGAAAAATGTGATGTCACTGAGGAAAACACAAAACCAGAAGTTGGCCAGATATAGCAGCCTAGTGCACAGCATAAAGGCCAATGCCTTGAAATCAGAAGCAGCAGCTCAAAACACTTTGGGCCATGTTTCACTTGACGCTCATCGGCACGAGCAGTCCTGCCACCTGCGTCACGTTGACGGGGCGCATCCAAGCATCACGTAAATATCCTCTTTAACATACATTATTACAGCTTTTGTTTTCTGCTTTTGTGTTTGATTTGTTTGACACGTGGCAAAATATTTTTAGAAGTTTTATACATAAGGATTAATTAATACCCTATCGGCTAGTAAAAGCAATAACAGTACAGAACAGGAAGAGCTCTGTTCTTCTGAAAGAGGAAGAAGGGACACGGCTCTGCTTCTATCAGGAGATCAGCAGGCAGACTATAGCCTAACAAAGATTCTTAAAGATGTATTAATGATAGTGCAATACTCCGAATGCTTTCTGATATTTTTCTGGGAGGTAATCTGAACTGGGTTGAAATGGAATCACAGCAGCGTTTCACTGATATTATCATTACACCTCAAGGCAGGGCAATTATAGTGCCACAGTTCTTTACCTGAACGTGGAAAAAATAATGAAGTCTCTTTTAAAGTAAATGCTCATTTAAAATTACGTACAAAAAATAAGAATGAAAACACAGAACTCACAGAACACAATACGAAGGGAGGCAGAGTTTTCAGGACACCTCAGAACTGAAGACGCGAAAACGACACGCCTGGAAGCGTAAATGCTGGGAGAACGTACTAGGGCGAGGACGTTCATGTGTCTCCATTTAGGAAAGCACTTCAACAGCTGCTCTTCTCCACAGCATTGCTTACCCACCTCATGATCTTGGTTTGCACTAAAAAGTTGTATCTTGTGAGATCAGGTTATGCCCAGCCACAAAGCCCATACATTATGAGCCAGCAGAATCCTAAAATGATTTTTATGTGGCTTCTGTTAAGTTTTCATAGTCAGTGACTTTAATAGTGATCTTACATATATGCTGTATTTATATATAAATGTGCAATATGTATACACATACATTATACTTTATTACTTTTGTTAGCATGCAATAAAAATGAAACTGCCTGAAAAATCTGTAGGAAAAGAAAGAAAAATAAAGAAGGAATGCATGCTTGAGTGTGTGTAGGTGATAATGGTAATTTTCTTTGTCCTAATAACAGAACAGAGGAGTACTTATTACCAAAAAGTCAACAGGGTAAATAGTTCAGATAGAGGCCTTTGGTCTCCAGCCTAATGCCTGCCGTGAGTCCAGAGCGTGCAGAAGTGCGACAGGAGCCTCTGCACGAGAGCCTGCAGTAGAGCTCAGATTCAGAAAGCTGTTCGCTGGTGCGGCTTTAGAAAGTTCACAACATGCGATGGTTTATGTCTTGAATCCAGTAAAGCCATCTGACATTGATATGACATAATTTAATAAAGAAAAATGATAAATTGGATAACATATCTAACTCCAAGTCAAATTACTGTCATATATCATATTCAGGAAAAGTTCTCATACTCATTTCTGTGTCCCTTCAACATAATACTATATTAAGGTTTAATACTATATAAAGACTTAATGCTCCAAAGAATTTTACACAACAAAAACTACAGAACATTTAAGAACAAAATACCATTTTTTTGCATTTTGTAGGGAAATATGAGATCTCTGATGAAAAACTTACCCACTGTTTTGTTTTCCAAAGACACAGTTGTGCTCACTGTGACAAGCACTGGTGCATCAGTAACTTATGGTCATAATCAGACTTGGTAGCACCATATACCCAGTCTGACGTGTACTGTCATTACACAGATTGGAAGATGATGAGGAATCTAGCTCTAAATCTATAATGAAAATATATTTTTAAGGAACCTTGTTTAGGTACCTTAGTACCCACGGTATATCCTTCAGGCAATTGGAGAGTGATGTAGAATGTAAAATACAAGGAATGTGCTTCAAGGTAATGAATCCAGCAAAAGGACAAAATGTGTTATTTTGAATGATTGCTGCTTGATGAGACTATAATAAAAATCTTCAGCTCCATCCTATTAAACTAAGCAGGAAGGTCAAATATGCAACAGAAACTTGACTGACATAGTGCAGTGAGCAAAAGCATCAGCAGTACCAGTTCTGCCTTTAATTTTGTGAGGCTTGGATTAGATAGCTCTGCAAAAGCTCTGCAAAAAGTAGTAGCAATTAAGAAAGATAAAAATGCTTCTGACCTATACGCAACAGGCTGGAACAAACAGATACAATATGTTGCATAATATGATGAAATTAAATTAACATGGAGCTTTTTATAAAGAAAATATCATGCAAAAGGCTTATTGTTGCAGACTTAAATACATGTTGGTGCTTTTTTTTCACTTGTTTTTTTTTTACTTAAAGGTTATATTCATAAAGAATACAATACAGGTCTGACCTACATTATGCCATGAGGAAACAGAGGTGCCCAACTCCATAGTTGTACCTGTCCCTACCCTGGAGGCCGGAATGATTGGGAAAGGGAGGGATTTCATGCTCCCTCCCTGTGCTCTGGGAACCGTACAGGGCCCTGCAAGGCCCCTCAGGGTTTTCTAATTTCGGCTCTGCTTCCCAGTCGCCTCAAGGAGGAGAAACTAGAGCAGAGTGCAGCGCACACCCATCATGGCCTAAGGGGCCTCTCTGTCCTCCATCATGCCCCTATTCTGCTAAAACAGTTTAAGAGAGATTTAGTGTAATTGAGATACAACTCCAAGATGGGCCTGTATTTGGAGATAGGCAAAATAGGCCACTTAGTGTACTGCTTTAAAAAAAAAAAAAAAAAAAGTATTCTTTGGATTTAAGTTCACTTTTTCAGCTTTTAGGGAAAACTGGATAGATGACTCTGGATTTGACTGCAAAAGATGGGAACCTCAGAATAGATTTCTCTTGAAATAATGAATGAGTATAGACGTATTCTATTTTTTATAAATAATAGATTGCAATTTTATTTTCTCAAAGCTGCAAGAGAATCAGAAAAAAAAAAAAAAAGAGTAAGAAGAAGCAAAAAGCATATTCTGTAGCAGCATAAGAAATTCAGCCATGAATGGAAATTCCAAAGTGAGAGGAAGGAAATGAGACCCTAAAAAGAATTCTTCTAACCCACTGACATATACACGAAAAGACATATATACACACATATGTAATGAGAAGGAAATCAGTCACTGTAGCCAAGAGTGATACATCAGCTCGTGCCCTTTTGAATTACATTTCAAATCTGTGTTTCTGTAGTGTTACAGTTTTCCTCTTCTATGAAAATTTTGAGAACAAACAAAATCTTTTCTTTTTGATCACGAGATCATCTTGAAGGCCATACATTTTGTAACTACCTTGAAATCTACTTCCCATTTTCGCTGAAAATGCAAGTCACTGTTGTGACAATGCAATGAAACAGGTTGCATTTTGCTCTGAAAGCAGCCTACAAAAAATGCACTACTCTAATAAGTAAAATTACTATAAACGCTAAGAGAAAGAAGTAGTAATGTTAGTTACAGTCTGAGTCACTAAATATAGACAATAACTCCATTATATTTTCTATAAAGGGAGGAAGAAGCAAAGTACAAGTAAGGGAATAATAATAATAAAAGAAAACCAAATCATACCAGTGAAATCACTCTTATTTTTTTTTTTCTTGAGACTTGTTAAGGTTACTAACTCTGGTTCTTTCTTTTTAAAACTTCAGAGAAAAATTTAACAGTTTTTCTTCCTATCTTTCTTTTCTTTGTATTTTGGTATGGTACATTTACTTGTCAACATGGAAGCAATGAACCCTGTTCAACTGTTAGTTACCTTGTGTGCTCTCTATGGAGACTTCGCATTTCTAAGCAAGAGCCACCTGTCAAAATCAGTCGGAGAGGATTCCATGATATTTCCATTAGTGAGCACAGATTCTGTTGGCCATCTGGGTGGCAGAATGAGATGAAGATTTCAGGGAAAGAAGAGACTCCAGAAATACTCTACTACTCATTTCCGGAAATGGAAGCACTTTGAATGAATTTGAATAAAAAAATGAATTGAACAACATGACAACCTTACATGAACATCTGTTTAAGGGTGTATTAGAGTTGTACACAGAAAAGAGCAAATGGAAGTTGCAAGGCCAACAGATCAAAAGGCTGGCCACTGGAAGGCAGGGCAGCATCAGCAGAGCCAAAGGCAGATCTCATTCCCTCCAGGCTGACACACCAGTTGGTCTCCTATGGGCCACGTTCACCTTCTGTCCTGCAGGGGTGGCCATGCAAAGATGAGGATGGTACCCCGTGGGCCTGCACTCTGCAATGAAGCCCACGGCCTGCTCAAAAACAGCCATGCTGTTGCTCACGAAAACTGACAGCCACAATGCCAAAAACAAGTAAAACCAACAAAGGGAAAATGAGAAAGGTATCCTGAAAGCAAAAAACAATAGTTGCTAATAGACAATAACAGAAAGGTAGAATAATAAAAGGGAACCCCTAATCTCCTCATGGACTTCTGGAAATAGACGCGCTGTCTGCACAAGAGAAAATTCAAGTCCTATCAGACCTTGTGTTGCAGTATATATTCAAAGGCTAAAACAATTAATCTTAAGAAATCTGCAATTTTAGGTATTTGTTTAACTGGAAATGTATGCAAAATCCGCATTGTTATGTTGAAGTTCAGTTTTGTACCAAACTGAATGGGGCTACAGAAGCTTGCTTTTAATGGCAGATTCACAGAAATTGCAAGTAGCTAGAATAGCGTTAGCTTTAAATGGCATGTATGTATCACCAGATTTTGTAATGCATGAATGCTTTAGAAGTCTTGAGATAATTATCGGAAAGAAGCTTTTCTAAAAATTATCATCATTCTAAAATGAGTCTTCTCTGTCTTTTAAACAGCAGGATTTCTCTAATACTGTACATGCCTTTATAATTACTTTACTTCAATGTAATACTTTAATGAAGACCAGTTTAATTAAATTAAATTTCTCCCTAGTGGTAACTCAATCAAAATGCATTCTACCCTCATTATGTTATCCGTAGGAGTCCAACATTGTAAGTGCTATAAGAAAAGCTGGTTTTAATGAGAACGGTCATAATGTATTATACTTCAGAGTCAAGTTACAGAAACTTTAAATGTCATATAACAAAGAACTATATATTAAGATGAGAGGGTAGACATTTCAATACTAATTAGTTCTATTATTGTCATTTAAATTATGATTTATGCATTACTTATGACAACTATCTATTTAGAACGAACTACCTAAATACATCGAATGAACGAACCATCTAACTAAATCTATTTAGTGAACAAACGTTACAGTTATTAAACATCCACAGAGAAATATTTTTCCCTAATGATTAGGAAGACAATTGCTGAAGTTTATTCTGAAATGATGCTCATCTTCCCTTACTGCAGGGCTGCTAAGAAGGCTAAAGAAGTGACATATGGACAGGGGTTCTCATTTTAAAAACACTACAAAACCAATGTTGAAAGATAGTAAATGGAGAGCATACAAAAGAGCAACCGTGGAAGACAGCACCTCTCTGTAGCAATGCACCACCACAACGCGTGTCGCTGCTGGCTGACCACAGCATCCCCGCAGCCCCCGCACAGGAACCCTGCCTGCAGCAGCTGCCCGCTTGGGAGCGAGCGCTCGGCTCCACCGTCGCCATTCCGCTTCTTATGGCACTGACGCCACTCGCTGAGACGCTATGATTTGTTCTACAAATTGTGAAAGAAATATGCACAAGATGCATGCTAAGCAGACTATACTATTTGCTTATTTTGAGCCCAAGAATAAAAATTTCTGTACCAGTGAAAAAAATAGTACTACCATTGCTAGTATGAGCTAGGGCTGCCTGTCTGTTCACTGTGCCTTACAGGACCTTGTGTGGCCCAAGTCCTAACCCATCAGGCTTGTTATAAACTTGACGCCTTGCAGCAGTAACCAGAGCTCAGCACCAGCTGTGTCTTGTTCTGATGTCTTTCCATGGCCGTCTTACCATTACATTTGGAAAGCAAAACTCAGTTTGAAAACAACTGACCTTAACAAGTGATCCTTTGAAAATGCTTTTTTGCAAAGTTTGACTGGAGAAGGCTATGAGGGGTAGGATTGTTTTGGTCTCCCCTGTTATTCAGAATGCTGCAACTCACATCAAGCACAGGTAATGAAAGACTCATGTACCGAGTACTCCCTTCCACACCGAATTTTTAAGTCACTGTGATTATATGCAAAAAAACTTGCAATAGACAGTCAAGAAATGGACAGCGCTTGACACAGTTAACTTCTGAATCAGTTCAATGTACATGTTAACTGTGGCACACTTAAGCACCAAAAGGTCACTGCAGATAAACTTCTCCACAGGTGATTTCCTACTTGAAGGAAACAAACAAGGGAGTAGAAAGTTCATTAAAACATTAATCTTACAGGTCAAAACCGACCTTTTCTACAAACTTCTTCCTATAAGCAAAATAGGGTATTTCTGGAATCATTATGGCAGCAACAAATAAATGAAAGCTTCAACACCACAGAGTTGTCAAAATTAAATACATATAATGCTCTATGATATTGAAAAGGTATTCAAAGGAATAATTTCATCTATATTTTATGTAATTTACTTTTGCATTTTCAGGCATTAGTGCTCTCCATCTATTTCAGCAACATTCAGAGAAGATATTTAGTCTAAGAAATATCTGGAAATGAAAGAGGTAAATATTAATTCACAGTTGAGGCCCAGCTAAAGGCAGAATTGAGAACTTGCACTGATTGGGCTGTTCGCTACAACGCAACTTTATTTTGAGTAAAAAGAATACAGCAAATCTATTTTTGATGCCTAAGAAGACTTTAAATGGAAAAAAAAAAAAAAGATATAAAACCATAACCGAACATCTTTCATTTATTTTCTTCTCTGAGTACTCTTCACCAGGGTTTTGCTACCAGGAATACTCTATTTTTCCTGCAGAGTAAAACAAATTCCATAAAACAGTTTTGTAACCTGTATGGGGCTTGGATGTGGTGGTCTTCGAGAATCCCAGTTAGAAGAATCTCCTAGCAAATTTAGTAATGTATTGTTATTGATTATTGTAATTTGCATGTGCTCATCTTCCCTCTGGAAAAGAGAGGGATTACCTCTGCAGTGGAGCATTTTCTTTTGTTTCATGAATACCTTAATGTTTGATTGGAAAATTGTATGTCTATAGGTATTTTCTGGTATTTATTATAAAGAATAAAAAAGGGCTATTAGCACTACCTGAATCTTTAGTAGGATGTGAAAGTAACACATACTAGAGGTCTCTGCCACTGAAAATATTTACTTCTTTTATAGTCATCTTCTGTAAAACAGACATACATTGGTATTGGCCTCTCTTCTAATAAGATAAAGCTTAATTTAATAAGAGCTAAAGAGGTTAAACTATTATTGTTGTTGTTGAACAGCTGGTCAACTCAAGGCATTTTTTTCCTAGTGTGAAGGGGAGTAACTCTCCATGTGATTTTCTACACATGTATCTTACAGGTGGGCTGCAATTCATGAATTTTCATTGTACTATATATTTCAACATTTTCACTGTGTTAAAGTCTGCTTCACCATCAGCCATACATCATTTTAGTGCTGAATGCTGATTGAGTAGCACAGAGTAAAACAATTAGGAAAGAACTGTTTTGTCACAAAAAGAAATGGATAAAGGAGTAAAGAAACAACAAACTGGAGGCCTGAAGTCAAGTAAGAACTGAGCTGAAAGACACTACTGAAGATGCTGCACAAGGAATACTGCATTACATGATGTTTCACCAAAAGCAAACATTGCAAATGCTAACAAGAGTACAGTCAACAAAAGAAATGATAAAACCAATACCTAGCAAATTAGGCAAAACTGCAGTCATAGTCTAATTATAAAATTATTCTGACCATGACTGCCAGCTAAGTTTCTAGACTGGAATACAAGCAGGAACAAATGCTTTATTACCAAAAAAGTCAAAATATTATCGTAACAGCAGTACTGTAATGCCTACCCAGATACTGTTTTTATATTCAGAAGTCACACGCTCTGTCTGGCACCTGCTCTGCTGCATGTACAACTCATTCTAAGAAACTGTATTCTGTCAAGAACCCTAATTCAAATGTAAGACATAAAAGATAGTTACATTTGGCCTAAATATGAGAAAAAATCAGTACTGTTGTGAAGCAGGTGGCAATAGAGCCCCAGATTTATTTCTTTGATAGGCGGACTTCAAGAGTGAGTAGGAAGAATACGAAGGAAGTGGCTCAGCTTAAGGAAAGGCTAGGAGAATTTCTTCCCAGCTTTTTACATCTGGAACATTGTATCATATTTTCTTACAAAAGTGCGCATTTGTAATTTACAAGCACCAGAAATTCTTGTACTCTTTCTGCCCTCGAACCACACTGCCCCATCCTGTTTCTGTAACTTGCCAAATCTCTCGAGTCTGGGAAAGCATTGTGCAGCAAACTTTCTGAAGTAACCTCCTTTCCTCCAGGTCTCTCCAAAAAAACGGTACCTACTACGGCAGCAGTGATCTGGACCTTACTCTGCATTCTTGTACGACAAAGAATAAAAATGATCAGATTCAGAACTCTTAGTATGTGTGGTTCAGAGATGGCAGAAGCCAACAAGGACCTGACAGAGTAAGATACACATTAACAGATGTGCCTTCTACCCAATCTGAAAATATTTCATCTGAGAAGAATCACTGTCTGCACAAATTCAGGTGTCATTAAGGACCATGCTGCACTCAAATGACTGCACTTACATGGTGCAGTCATCAGGATGTGAGACTTCTCAACTGTCTGGGTAGAGAAAAGGGAAGAGCTCTTGGAGGTGTGCTCAGAGTTCCCGCTAAGGCTGGCAGAAGCGTGCGCTGAATAAAGGAAGCCCGAGAAAGAAATTTAGAATGCAGAAAGTGCAGTTCGGAAAAACATTGTTGATGAAGTCATTAAATGATCTGTCATGTCAAATTTACCTTTCTGTTATTGGCATGTAGCGTCTGGAAAGGCACAAAATCCTCCCTGTTTCTGTGAAAAAAGCTACACTGATGCACTTTTTGGAGCCATTATTTGACGTTTACTTAAAATTACTTTCACGAGTTTAACTGTTATATGTTCCACAGTAAAAAAACTTTGATGTCTGCTATTCAAAAATAACATATTTTCTAAGTCCAATTTTGCTTAAAATAGGCCTTCTTTCTATTCAACAGAGAATACTAAAGATTAAGGCAGGTATCATATTCTGTGGTAACTGCTCCTCCACAGACTTCATGTTTGAAAGCTCAAAGAGGCCACACGTTTACAGAGGGATGTATTCCTAATGTTTTCATTTAACTTAGCTGCTGCATGTCAGGGACTAAAATTCTACTTTTGATTTATCCTCTCACAGACAGGCCCTGTCAACCTTGTAGAGTTTTTGAAATTAATTTGAAATTTTGAAACTATATAATGTTCTATGATGCCACAAAGGAATTTAAAGGAATGATTTAGTCTACATTTCTGTGTAACTTGCTTTTGCATTTGTCGATTTGATACTTAGAAAAATTATTTTTCAGAATTTACGTTGAATTAGTTACAACTGTTTGACAGCTTTGAAAACTAGCACTGTTTTAAGCATTAGTGCTCAATTTATCTATTTCTTTAACATTCAGATTACGTATTTATTATCTTGTACTAGTATAACAGTCAGTACCTGGAAACTCTAAATTCTAGTAATACTGCTCAAATAAAAATTAATATGTGTAATACTTTTGATGACATTAAATTGTTAAATTGTAATGAAGCCAGGAAATATGTAATAATGTTTATACTGTCCAAGATGAAAAAAATGACGGAGTTAGCAATTAAACTACCTAGGAGGAGAAAAAACTCCAGTAAGCGAACTAAAAGCATTACTGGATCCCTCCACCTGACGAACTTTACAGACGGTCAGGAGCAGTATTTCATTCGCACTTATACAGACCCTCAAGTCTGATCTATGAGGCAAACAATCAATTTTACAAACATAAGCAAGTTCAAAGAAAATCTGGCACAGCATTAAAGATTAAATATGCTTAGAGAGATTCTGATGACCTTTAGGTCTAATTAAAGTGATCAGTTTCACTCTGTTTTAGGAGTCATCTTTCTTGAGACAGTCTAACCTCTGGTTGCTGTAGTAACAACATCGCCTAAGAATTATCCTTCAAGTGATAGATTGGGCTGAGGGCAAATGTCAGGTACCTTTTAAGTCTGCAACCTCTTATTTATGGTTCTCTTTCACAGCACTCTCTTTCCAGCTTTGTAACCTCAAAGTTTTCTTTTTACACTTATTAGAACAAAAATGCCTGCACTTTAAGCCAGTGTAATATTTATCATGGATTTGGATTATTCTGACAGACCTAGAGCTCTTCTGCAATAGACCACTTAAGTCACACTGGGGATAAATCCCAAGAAGCCAACTTGGGGATGTCAGATATGTTTCCTGCTAATCTGCCAAGTTGGTCTGGGGACTGGCATCATCAAGTATTAGAAAAAGGGGAAAAAATGATGCTTGATGAGTACCATTTCCACAGCCCTGGAAACGGCAGGCTGTAGCTACATCTCCCATGGCCCCGGAATTAAGGCAAGTTTCTGTGTAGACCCAACATACATATGTGCCACCCTCTGCCTTATTGCAAGAGAATATTTACCTTTCTTCCTAATAAAATACACAGACTTCTCTGCACTGCTTCAGCCAACAGTGGATGGCAAACGAGGTATCTCTATTAGCAGGGAATCTCAGTAAGGAAATGTGTTAAATGGTTTAAGCAATCTAAAAAATTTCAGTAACTACACCAACTATATGAGAAGGCAAACCACAGCACGGATTTTCTGTAAAGACAAGCAAGACATCATGCAAAGGCAAAAGAATGCAACTTTAGCTGGGAAAAAATATATTTAAAACTATACGGACTTAAACAGAAAACCAGTTGCTTAGAACTGACATTTCATGATATTCACAGAACCGGAGCTTAGAGAAAAGAAAATCAAAAAGTATGAGGAAAATATGGGATAAGTGGAGATAAGAAAGCAAATTCTGAAATCTAGTCTTCTAGTCTTATCTCATGACCTGTTGTGAAAAATCATTCAAATAGAAAATGCATGGCATCAGAACAACAGAAGAATTTAGAAAAATTTAATGTCTGATGTCCTTAAAATATCTGTCTAATATTGTAGCTACATTTGGAATTAACTAGTTCTCAAAATCTAAAATTAGGAAGTCTATGCCTACTCCAGTATCACAGTCTTTTAAAAAAGAATACAGAGAAATCAGCATAAGTATATTAATTTTAATTCCAGTCTCCTGATGAGGGAAGCTCACAAATACATCTCAACACAGATGGAGAGTCAGAATGCTGATGAATAATACATATATTTTCCAGGTTCAGGTAAATCATTTATCCCTCTAATTACAAGAGAGAGAAGTGATTTAATGATTTTCTAACATCTGATTCTTGACATCTTTTTTTTGTTTTTTTCTCCCACCTCAGAATTAGCAAAATATATTGACCTTATTCTGCATTAAAAATTGCTTATGAAATTATCTTATTTTGTAGTGTAACTAACATTGAAGGATTTTTTTCCACACATAATTGGATATTCTGTTATGTAAATTATTTTCATTCACTTGTTTTAGAGAGATCATTTTAATAAAATTTGCTATTACTTTTTATGGCAATGATGCAATGGAACACAATTATGAACTAATAGTTAAATAATTGATTTTGAACCATTTCAAAACTATTTTGAAAGTTTTTTTTGCAGGCTATGAACGAAAACAATCTTCATGAATCACCAGAGAAAGTAATCCAGAGTGTTTCATTAGGAGTAGGAAAGATATCAAAATGAACCTGGATGGCTAACATTGGCTGAGAAAACAAATAAAAAAAGCCTTTTCTTTAAAACTGTTATTATTCTATGCATCTACTCAAACATGGTGTGCCTCACAGCATAACTAAGAGAAGGTTGGAAATGCTTGCCGTAAGGTCACATATTTGAATTCTGGTTAGTAAATCCTGATGAATTATTCTACCTATATTGTATACTTTAAAACAGACATTTTTATAACAAAAAAAACACAGCTTCATGGACAATGTGACTTTAGCAGTGCTACAGTGCTAAGGAAACCAATTCTTCCCCATTGGCACAAGAAAGGTAAACAGGAAAAAAAAAAAAAAAAACCACGGAAATCACTGCTTCATAAAAAACTACAGATTTGTATTCACTATGCAGTGCTCCATCAGGAGTCTGATCTGTCCCAACTAC
>VZSV01000162.1:990831-1036091 GCA_013398735.1 Nothocercus julius | reverse complement strand
AAGAAAGGTAAACAGGAAAAAAAAAAAAAAAACACGGAAATCACTGCTTCATAAAAAACTACAGATTTGTATTCACTATGCAGTGCTCCATCAGGAGTCTGATCTGTCCCAACTACAAAATAAAAGAAACTCCAAATCATGGATAAAACAGCCACCCTGCAACAGGTACAGCTATTTCTCTCCTTGGAAAAAGTGTTTGCCTTTGTTGAATACTCGTCCTGGAATCTTCTGATGGACTCCAAAAGACATAACATATATTAAAGAAGAACAGAGCATTCTTTTTCACATCTGTTTTTACTTTGCACTTTTGATTTATACTTATAAAATAGTCTCTTGTCCCAAACTGTAGGTAACCCTATTTAATATTTTAAGCAACTGGTAGATTATATGCAGATTTTGCATTTTTTTAATACTTACAGTTTCTACATACTCCTTAAACTCCAGCATGAATACAGTAAGATACTGTCATGTCTTGCTAGCTAATCATTTAGCTATGTATGTGGAATTTGACTAAGTAGAAATAAGTGAAATTAACTTGGAAGGGGAATTTTGAATAGGAACCATTTTGAGGGCCCCAAATATCATACATTTAAAAAGTGATGTGTTAATCACAATAATAGTCAGCTGCTGGTTAAATGGAAAACTCTGTTTTCACTTTAGTACATTTAGAAAAGACACAACTCTATTAATTTTAGAAAAAGAGTCTCAACCTATAAACTGCCAGCTTCACTGCAGAATGTACTCTAGTTCCTGAAGGAGTTTTCAGGATGCTCTTCCGCACTTATGGATATGATACCTGCTAAAATTTTAGTGCAGTATGATATGCAAATATACACTATGGGTATTTACTGTAATTTAGTGCGCTTTTTTTTTATAATTAACCCAGTAAGAAAATTTAAAGTTAATACAAGCCTAAAATTAACTGGTTATAGTGATACAAACAGATAATTTCAAATTGTAAGAAGGTAATAATAAACTATATAAATTAAAAAAGGCAATACTGAACTATGCAAATTGCATGAACTACATCAGCTTATTAAATTACTACCCCTTAATAACAGTTAGAGAATTTGATTTTTCAAAATTTAGGACATAAAAATGCTATTTTCCTCTACAGAAAAAGCTGAAGTGATAAACGCAGACCTGCAATAATAGTATCAAAGCTATCAGTGATATAAAGCTATATATATAAAAAAACTAAGCTGTTATTTATGAACTGCATTTAAAATGGTCACTTAAGACTAGATAAGCAGAGCTGCTGTAGCTACCCAACAGGCTGTAACCACAGAGCACTGACTATGGGAAAGGGAACTCATTAATCTGAAGATGGAGAGATTTCCAGACTTGGTTCTGTTCCCGGTATCAGCAGGGATGCTGTTTTAAGGGGATACATACTTTGCCCACATTCTTTGCTTAGTATCTGTTGATCAAGTGATATCAGAAATGTCTTACTCAAAATATATAAACATCAGTCAAATCTATTTTGCATAAAATAGCTAAGACTATAGCTAAAATTTACTGCTAAAATGTTTCTTGGAACTCAACACATTGAACAGCTTTCAGAAGACCTCTGTGCTACAGGGAAATATTGTTCTTGAAGGGGAAAGGTTTGGTGTGTGAAAAACTACTTTCAGTAGTAATTAAAAACATGAAATATGAAAGATTTATATGAAAGATTAATATGAAAACTCCAGGCTCAAGTTAGTCTTCTTGCTGTGTAAATAACGGGCCTGCCTATCCCGACTACTAGCTTATCATGGCAATCAGCAGGATTTACATATCTCGCAAGGTAATACCGTCCATACATTTGACTGATACATCTCTCCTGATTACTTCATGGGCTAAGCACTTCAGTCTCACCCTACAAAACAGAGTACACATGGGGAATAAAACATTATTGTAACTTATCAAAATTTAAACTGATAAATAAATACAGGGTGTATCCTTCCAGCCCAAATTAATGGAAAGTGTAAATCCAGTGTAGTGCAGTGCAGTAAAAGAACTGAAATAGTGAATACTCTGTGTATGTAACAACCATCAACCTGATATTAAAATTATATTAAAAAAATTCCCTTAGCTGGACAAACATGGAACATCATAGACCGGAAAAAACATAATGCATATATGATGTGTCCAAAGTCACCATCCTGGCAAAAGAACTTAAAATCAAAGTATCACTTCTGTGCTTTCAATATAGTTCTTGTAAAACACAGATTAAATTAACATTTTACATAATAATACTCTGTTTTTAGTTTTAGAAACATTATACTTTGAATCTGCAAAGACTCTGATGAATACTCTATCAAGATAACAGCCCAGTCAGCTGCAGTATTGTTTATAATCTTAATCTTTTTTAGACGGCAATGAAGGAGCAATAATTTTGTTCTATTTGGAACAAAGCAGTATTGAATGCTGAAGGGCATTCAATGAAACCACAACTCTATTCTTTTTTTTTGTACGTCTACTTGATTACAATGATTAGAGTGTATTTGTTTGTTTCATAAAATGATGTTAAAAAAGAGTCTTAGAGTGGTAACTTTCTACCAACGCTGGCATACCTAAAATGCAGTTCTTTCATTATCTAATAACTAAGTTTGGCACCTATGTGGAATAATCAAATTAAATTTACTAGGTCATATTTTGAGAATTACAGAGTCTATGCTTCCATTGACTTAATGTAATCAGGACTCAACTATACACTTCTTTCATTGAGAAACTGCCTGAAAAAAACACTGAATACATGTAAAAAAAGCCATGTGAGTTGGGGCATTACATTCTCTCCAAGGTTAAAAGGCAGCTACCAAACTATGCAAACCTTTTTTGGGGTGGCCTGTCCTTGGTGAACTACAAATGAAATAAGACTAGTTGTAAGCATAAGGTTTTGCAGAACTGGGTTCTACATAGTATAAAGGAGTTCATGGTCAATGTTATTTAAGCAAGAGAAAAATTTCAAAGAAAGATAGTAAGCCTTTAAGTATAGTGTTGATAAGCAGCTTACGTATCCATACGAAAGAAGACATCTTCTCTAAGGTAATGCATGTAATTAAATGAAACTGTTACGTCTGAACACATCTCTGCAGCTTCTCTTTGTTTTTTGCAATCTTTGCTTTACTGTCATCAGCAGGAGTTAAGTCATATGTCATTGATGTCACTACACCATGAATATGACTTCTACCTTGACTTTAATAAAATAACCAGAACTCATACACTACGTGTTTGCCGGTAAACGAAGCAGTGCTGAGGAACACTGCCAGGCACCGGAATCCTGAGCCCCTTAGAGCTGCTCTCCCCAACACCTCCCAGGAATGGTTCAGTTAATGGGTGCTCAAAAGCACTGGTTCTCACCCGCTGTGAAACCACCCTAACTACTGCTCTAGTGATATTGCTCAACATGCACCTAACCTATTCCATTTTTTCCTGTTGGATCGGATCTAGCAGGCAGGCAGCAGTGGGTTTTGGGCAGATATTTCACCTCTTTGACACTCTTTGTAGAGGTCAGAAATATCTTTTATTGATAAAAGAGGGAAGAAAAACCATGCTTTGACAGGTTGAAGGGGTTTTTGTTTGTTTGTTTTCAAAGAAGGTTCTGACACTGTTGACTGGTCTGTAGAATCCAATACTGATAATTAGTTCAACAGGTTCTTCTGGACTGAATGTTTAAATAGCTTATTTATTTACATTTTATTTCTTTGCTTTATTTTTTGATTAATCTATAATTTCCAGAGCAGCTAAGCTCTTGTTCAAATTCTTTTAAAATACACTTTTATATCAGCTCACTTATCTGTGCGCTTTTTTTGTCTGCTTTGCTGATTTCTTAAAACTTGTTTTAACCACAATTAGGTTCTAAATTAAGGTCTTCTTGGTAAATGGTAGTCAAAGGAAACCAAATCATTTGCATTGTATCCAGCTATTTACAAATATTTTTAAATGAAGATAAATAAAAACATTGTGTGTGTCATGTTGCCCTTTACCTCAATGTTTTTTTTTTTCATTTGTTTTCTTAGAAGACTTCTTACTACCATTTGATATATTAACTTGGTCAGATTTTCTGCCCTTTCATACTGAAGCAGAATGCCAAGTAAAGAATATTACTTACCGCCAAAGGTTTTCAGGGAGTGTAATTAAAAGTTTGTCTTCCTGTTTTTATTTAGCTTTTCCTGGCATTTGACTAATTTGGCAGCATATGGTAGGTTTGTTTATCAGCTTGTGCATACTAATTAAAATAGTGTTTTAACAGAGACACATAATTATTTCACCAAGAAATATGCTCTATTCATATTTTGGAGGAGGATGTGCTTTTAAAATTGTACACATATATTCCTGAATTTGATTCTGATATCTGGAGGTATGTGGAGGGAACTGTGTCACTTATGTAATTGACTTGATCATAATTCAGCCTTAGAAAAACATAATAAGAGGTATTTGAATTAGTGTGACAGAAGGGTGCCCTACAGAACAAATTCAGGAATACAGTATGTTAATGAAGTATATATATTTAGGAGACTGACAAAATTTCCTTTGGCAAAATGACTTCCATGTTTTAGACAGCCTACATTCACTGTTTAGACATTCAGATTCTTCAACATTTGCCTTAGGAAATAGAATTAATAAGAAAGGTTTTAGGAGGTTCACATTGGTGGTATGCTTATTGGTAACATTCTGATATTTAGCAGCTATTTCCTCTGGAAAATAGAATCCATTTTTTTGGTGCATAAAAAAATAAATTCACTAACTTGGGAACCGTGTCAAGAATTAATGCAGGCCATTATATGTAGCAAAATAATTAACAGTCCAGCTTAAATTGCTGTTCTACTAATACATCACCATCTTCTTGTCACAGAATCTGAACACTCTAATATTTACTAAAAATTAATGTGAATTATTTTCTTTTTAATCTTGAATATTTGCTGTCCATTTAATTGCATGTCCTAAAGGAAAGATAGATTTCTATGCTATAAAACCTTATAAAATTTACACTCTGAATAAAAAGTATTGTATTGTATTTTGAATTGGTATTTCTTTTCTTCTCCATGACTTAGTATACAGCTAAAAAACAGCCAAGGTTATCCAGTAATTTGAGGAAAAGAGGAAGATGTTGAGGATCTGACGCATACGTTGACCCTAGCCTGACAGATCTCAGAATCTCAGAAATCAAAACCAAAAATAAATAATAAAATAAAATCATAAATACATCATAAAACATTTATGGGGAAAGGCAACGCCAGTAAAAACAGAATCTTGAACAAATTTAGTCTGATGCCAGCAAAAGGAATTCTATTGAGATGTGCAAGAGAGAAATTACTTTCAACAGAGGAAGAATGGGTTTCTTCATTAACTGCACTAGCAACAGGAGAAAACGATATATACCTTAAAAGATAGTATAGACTTATGCAACAACATCTCAAAACTATTCACAGATTATACACAAAACCACGAATGACCATTTCCACACAGTGAGAAAACAAGATACATGTAGTGACAGCTCAATAAAGATTTTAGAGTTACCACCTCTCTTCCCAGCTCATACTAAAGAATTTAACAAATATAATTTGATAAAATTATATTTACTAATTCCTAGAACAATTACGTCAGTCATATTTTAGACTTCTACCAGATGACAATTCCTGTATTACAAGGATATGCAGAACTATTTCATGAGAAACCAAATTTAATCAGCATAAATGAAAATGGAACGTAACCTACTACCCGCGCACATTTTTAGGCGCAAGAAGAGGCAGCAGTCTCTACAATTCTGGCCTCACCACCATCTCCAGTTTAGTGGGAAAATTTCAGGACATACCTATTCTCAGTTTTACTTTTCTTCAGATTTAGAACATATATTTTGCTCCAAAGAAACTTTGGTGTTACTATTTTTAAAATAAAATGTCTGTGTATTTTTTTACCCGGTTCCTAAGCCTAGCCCTATAAACTTCTAAGCCCTTTGAGACATAAAGCTACACATTTGTTTAGTAACATCAGCAGAATGGAATCCTCTCGATTAGCTTGGAAACAGTTTGCAACACGTGGGGAAAAAAAAAAAAAAAAAAAGATTAGGCCTGCATTACAGTACAGAAACAGTTTTATTTCAGCCCTCATCAGCAGTTTGCTCAGGTAAACTTTAAAGCTCTTTCCAGTTGAACATGGCCTCAAAGGCTCCCAACTGAGTCCTGGTGTGTACAACAGCCCAGCACTGGTGCAGCACAGCAACTCTCACAAACAACCTCTCCCAACCACAGAAATTTCCAGCTTTTTCCTACAAAATTCCTCCACACCATATGGGAAGTTTAGCATACGTGCACCTGGGGAGGCGGCAGGAGAACAAAGCACATGAGACTTAATGCTAAATACTAGAGGAGATCAAAAACCTAAGCAGCCTTCTAAAATCAAATAATATATGGCCAGTATAAGTTCACTGCACCATATGTTAAAAAAAAGCAACTAATGTTAAAAAATACAAGTACTTAATGAAAGAAAAAGTAAAAATGTAAATTAAAAACTAAAAAATTCTTTATGTAAAATGACTCTAAATGCTACATGCAAATGAAAGGCCTTTGGTAACACACTCTAACATAACCTATCTACGTTACCTAATTCACTGGACAAAACCAAAGAGGTCAGCATAATTAGATCAAATAAGGTAGCCTTTTAACATACGAAGAAATAAATTACTAACTATTCATCTAAGTTCCAGATGAGGAATTACACGTGCTATGAACTCTGAAATACCTTACAAATAAAGCCTCATTACACTCACAGTTGGAAGGAAGTAACCAATTCTGAGGTTATCAATGGCTACAGAAGAGTAAAGAAAACATACCTTACTCATCACTGTGCCTCCTCTTCTATAGCTTTGCTTTCACTGCTCTAAAATCTGAGTTGGCTGCCAGTTACAATATTTTTCTAGGTCTGTTGTAAGCTGTTTTGGCACAGATAAAACAGGTCACAGCTCCCTCTCCTCTAACAATATATATTTTTTTTAAGTTTTTCACAGATTTTTAACATTTTCCTTCTTCTCCCGTATGAATGAGACACATGGTCACTTTTCAGTTACAAAACAGATTTTAATTGAGCAATACTCCTATACATAACAGACAGCACCTACTATAATATGTACTTGCTTTGTATCAGGTCACAAATCATTATATACGATGTCTTAGAAAATGTATTTCACTGATCGAGGTTTCTTTTTTCTCAAGAGCTGTTAAACCTTTTCACTATGGTATCATAGGCTACCAGATTGTATTTTTAAAGCATTTCTTTAATGGCACACCATCTAAAAACCACAAACATTAATTTGCAAAGCCAACTCCTAATCTTCACATGTATAAACTGAGGGCACTCAAATACTCGCAGTGCAGGGAGTGTTACATGCATGTTAGGCATGCAAAAAAGAATACACATAATTGGAAATTCTCAGAGGTAAAACACACCCCAATAAGATCCTAAGATCGGGATGTCATCTTACAGAAGGTAGCCACATTAAAGTCAACAGAACCACTGTCAATTTGGTAACTATTTAGAATCAGTGTTTTCAATATACGATTTAGTGAATGAAATAAATTGACGATGCTTTCCTTCATTAGCTAAATCAGTCTCCTCCTTCCCACACTAGTTCTCCTGCATCACTTGTTACAAGCTACACTGAAACTTTTTTGCTTACATTGTATAAACAGGCTGTAATTTTCTTATCTACTGGCTTACTGAACACCACTAGCTATATTTCTAAAAATAAAAAATAAATAAAAATAAAAAAATAAAAAAGATAATTACCTATATATTGTTTAGTATTACTAATGTCTCCATTCCATGGAATTTTTGCTATTTATTCTTAGTATTTACATCTGAACATTTAAACCTTGTAGAAGGTTTCAATATTCTGCAATCAAGACATATTACTACACCCCAATTAGTCCAGGTACTGGGACTTACTGATTAGCACTCACATTTCAAAGTATATTTTCACTTCATTTCTTATTTCTATCACAGGATGATGTCAAGAGGAAACAAAACACTCTAATCCATGGAATTGATAACAATATTAACAATTTCAGTGTGTTTCTGGTTTCTGTTCTTTTATTAGTTTCTGAATGATATGCCTGCAATTGATATATTTTTCAGCACAGCCTTTTCCTCCTCCTCCCCTTCAATAAGCTTCCCTTGTTCTATATATTTGCTCTGTATTTGCTTTATTGACTTGTTAGAGATGTGTAATCCAGATCAGAACTCTTGCCCTGACCTGTGAAACAATTCAGAACAGGTCTTGACATGGATTGCAAAGCAAAAGCCACTGATGGCTTGAGTTACCATTCGTACACTTAGCTGAAGGGGAAAAGACATTCGAAACCATTCATCAGGTGAAGAATCAAAATACTGCAGAAAAAAATAAAGACTGATCATAGCTGAACTATGCAGGTTACATTTAATTATGACTTTACTCTGTAAGGTATAAATGCTCAGCACTTTTCACTACAGGATTCTGGATTTCTCGTCAACATAACACACAGAAAGCAAAGACACTACTTCATATTTGAAAGGCACTCTGTTCAGCCATGGATCTGACCTGAACTGCCTTCTACTGATCCTCTTCAAAAGGCCAGAAAAAGCTACTGTTGAGGCAAAAGTACATTTTTACAGTAAGAGATCAAAGGATGAAATTAGCAGTACAAAAACCATAAAAGTGGGACCAACAGACTTGATACTTTACAGAAGCCTATCATTTAAATTCATATAAATCTTGCTATATTTCTTTAGCAGAGAAACAGTCATAAGCAGGTCTTTGTACTTAGCTGCTAGTGTCATGTATTTACCACGTATTCTGACATGTTTGATGTCTTCAGCATTTTTATATCATTCCTAATAATCACTGTTTACTGATCAATATTTTTTTTTTCAAAATTGTTTATTTTCATCAGGTATCCCTAGAAATATAGTTAATATATATTATATTTATCATTATACAGCCAAAACATAAACAGCAGACCAATGAAGAGTCACACTATTTCAAAGAAAGCTTCCTTTCCTTGATTATTGAAGTGTGAATGTCCATATATCTTCAGTTTTACTTTGCCAAGATCTGAGAAAATAGCAAAAATATTTATTCTGAATGATACATGAGATATTACATTTCTTCAGTAGATGAAGATTTTCTTTTAAGTCAGAAGGCACAACAGTGACCTTTAGCCAAACCAGTTATTTTGGATCAATCACCTCATACGCATAGAGACGGAACCAAACCTCTAACCTCACCAGTATTTATCATTACATGGTTTGCACTGCATGATAGGGACATTTTCTTTTGCACATAACCATGGTGTGAACATATGATGAAGGCTGGGACTTCATTGTCACCATAAACATTAGGAACTCATCAAATTGAATCTACATTTATCACTCTGATTTTTCAAAAGCTTAAGCTAATGACCTCTGCAATACAGCTACTGTTTTCAGGTAAGGAGATGGACCGCAGCTGCACAAACTGTGTGTATCACCCTGTTCTCAAGGCAGAGGTCTAGAGTGAGGAAATCTGGAATATTGGTCAAACAAAAAGAATTTACATTGTTTGTTTAAACAAATATAATGTAAGTTTTAAATATAAACAACTTGCATGTTACGCAAGAGAAAGATGTCCACTTGAAAAATTACAACATACTGTCTCTTCACTGGAAGTATTGCTTTAGTAATTTCTGAACTGGTACTGGAGAATGACACAGGCAATAATACAAATAAAAAATATACTGCAAGTGAAAATATCCCATACAAGTGCCAGAGATGTAAAGAAGGTTGAAAATGCCTTTCTCTGATGTTTATAGACATCTGAAGAATAAAATGGGAGAAGAGGCTTGCCCTAAGATATTAATAATGCTGAACTCCTGAATACCTTTGTACTTCTTCAAGTACTCATCTGTCAATTCAGAGGTTTATTAAACAAAATATTAATGCGATTTTGGCAAATAATATCAAAGATACCTAAATGAATGAGTGCTGCTCATCAGTTCCCTTGTCAGAGGGGTTTCTTTGCCCTTGGATGACTGAGGATCAGGGTATATCTTTCTTGCAGGTTCTTTTCCAGTATAGCTGAAATGCATCTGAAAATCCTAGGTAGTTCTTATTAAATGCTGACTATTTACTGATTTTGTGAAATATATGATTAGACACTAATTACAGCAATCTAATCATGAAGGTTCAGCAATATATCAAAAAAGTGTTATTCCAGTTTTCACTTCACTAGTTTCCTCAATTTACATGTGTTTAACTTTTCCATGAGTTTTTCCAATATTATTAGTCACTCCATGGCTAAAAGACAGTGAGTTATATCAGCAAGACAAAGATTTGAACCTTCACCTTAAAAATAAATTAAACCTGTGTTTGCTTTATATGCAAAAATTTTGCTTTTAATGCTTTGCATTATATGGTGATATTTATCAACACACTAAAGATTATGACCTTAAGATGAAGGTATCTAGACAAGATACCACTTGAGCTATATGCCAACAGTTTTACTGGGCACCTATTGGGGATAGTATGATAATGTCTGGGCTCTTTCAACCATGATCATATGAAGTTATTTTATAGTATATAATAGTGTAACATTCCAGAGAGCTAAACTAACTGTCACTCTTACTAGGGCTTTTAGCTTTGTGAATCCAGGTTTTGTGCCTGCAAAAGAACATGCGGTTTGCACCTATAGCGTGCAGGCCTGCAGGAAAATCTTTTCAAAGTAAGTGAACTGAAAAGCAATGCATCAAGCAGGAAAGCAACTGCAATATAAATCCAAAATATAAATGGTAACAAGCTAAGACAGAAATTATGTGTAGTTAAACCAGAGCAATATACACCAAGACTCCTTGGTCTATTTACCTGTTACATAGCCAGTGCAGTTTTGTATAATACAGTGCACATATCTCTCCTTCACGTACCTCAGTTTTCAACTCCAGGATGGATTGTCTGCTAGCATATTGGTGTGATATACTGTGGGTGTACACTGGCAAAACAGTAAAATCTCTGATGAAAAAAATCTCTAGAAATAAATCAGGTGGACTTGTGCCAAAAACAAACGAAAAAAACAAAACCAAAAAAAACAAACAAATAAAAACATGCATATGTTTTCCATGACTAAAAAGTTAGAAACTCTTCAGTTTGATTTCCTGGAAGATTTTGGGAGGGTTCAGTTTTCTGTACATTTCATGCAGTCAGTCTTCGTTTTAAAACACAATTACTATTTCAACCTAATCCAGATAATCCAAATCCATAACTAACTATCCATATCCACATGGATAATCCAAATCCATAACTAAAACATGTTTGGCACTTTACTTGGCAAACAACATGGCTGAAATCTGTAACTGCATAAAGATTACTGCAAACTGAAATAACTCCACATACTAGCAGAAGGTTTCCAGTGTAAACTCCACACTGAATGAAAAATATGAGTGTCTCACAAAATAAATGTCAGAGAGTATTCACAGACATTTTCAACACCAAAAATGCGTACTACAGAGTGGAGGGGGGGTGAGACATTCCGTTCAAATAGCAATTTGAACAAGCTTCTCAAACTTGAAGACTAAAAGATATGAGAGACTGTATTTCTTTGTTTCTTCATTTATTATCTCTATTAGGAACATCCATTATCTGTTATCTCTATAAGGAACATCTTCAGACATACTCAGTTTTGGCAAGTTTTCCACACTACTTTACTTGTTCATTTTGGTTATTTAGTATTAGTATTGCTATTAATTCTAATGATTATTCAAAGAAAGAAAGAAAGAAAAAAAAAACACAATTGCAGTTGCATGGAAACAAAGCTAGGGAAGTAAACAGACTTCCCCTCTTCTCCCTCAAAATCAAACTAAAAATAGTTAAGACTACTTGAGGAAAAACACTTTAAGCTGTAAAGAAAGTATTACTGGAAATCAAGCTAACAGAAAATTAGAACTGTGTTAAAAGATTTTGAGAAGACACATATACATGTGTATATACACAACAGCACTCTTAAGGAAGCACTAAAAGCCTAGCAGTAGTAGTAGGGTGCAACTCTTATCTACTACATGGCAGCGTATTGCACATACAGGGTGAGATAAAATGTGGGAAAAGCAAATCCTCCCTAGCTCCAACCAATAAATCCATCCCTGAAAAAATAAGGGAAGTGACTAAATTAAGGGTGATTATAAAATGGAGTGGCTGTGCTTTCTGAATTGAAGGGGGAAAAAAGAATCGTTTGTGAATACTGATTATATTCACAATATACGCATTAAGAATGAACAGAAAAGAGAGTATTTCTCATAACTGAGTAACTTCAGACTGTATACTGGAAAATCTCAGAAGAACTAAGCAGCATACTACCAGAATTAAGTCAAAAAATCAAGATACCAAAAACTAGTTAGGTGTAATTTTTTTTTTTTTATTTTTTTTTTTTAGAAAAAGTGACATCTGTATTCTCATATCTCTTAGATTCTTAATTATACATGCTTTCATATACTTCTATAATTGTACAATGTACAATATTCTGATCATTCTTTGCACGGTCCTCCTCTCTTAACTCTTATTTGACTGCTTTTTCTGGGTCTGCATCACAATTTAAATGAAATGGCTGCGCTTTCCCTATGGGATACACATGAACATCTTACATGAGGACAGTTAACTATAGGCTTCTCTGCCTTCCCTGAGTTTCTAGCAAAATTTCTTTTTCTTCTTTATTTTAGGTATTTTGAATATTTTTTCTCTCCTGATTGTTATGTATTATAAAGTATTTACAGGCATTTTTTGTGTATGTGAGTTGTATATACTGCATTCCTTATTTTTTCTCTATTGACTGTAATCACTTCTTTCTTTACATTCATTTCTACTTTACAGAACAGCAATATAACAGCCCATTTTTAACTAGGATTTTGCCTAGAACATCAAGGTCACTGTTGATCACATAAGAGGTAAAGTAAACTTAACCCACAAGTAAATTAAACCCAGTAAACATCAACTGAAATTAATGACCTATCTAAAATTGAAATATAAAGAATAAAGAAAAAGCTTTTGTATTTTTCAGTACATTAGCAGAAACATGATACAAATACCTAAAAGGATATTCCTAAAATGTCAATAAAGTTCTGTAAAAACACATACAAGCCCTGCTGTTCTTGCCACTCATGCTAGGCCTAGAACAGGTCCCCAGTGATTAATCTGAACTAAGTATGTGCAGTATATGGTTTAGTTATTGACCCAGAGCACTTTGCGGTCCCTTGGAGGATGCTACATCAAGTGGCTCCAGTGCCGAGGCGTGAAACATTCTAACAAACCAGAAATCAATGCAGAGTGAACAGCAAAGAGACAGAGTCAATGAGCTATTCATTATCTTTTGTAAACCTTCAGTAAAGTTGGCGGGTGGTCAATTTATATACTGTAATCAACTGTGGCTTTATTTTATATTTTGCATTTGGAGAGAAAACAAGACCAAGAAGCGTCATGTTTTATGTGGCCATAAGAACATGAAACTGGAAAAGTAATTAGATACCTGAATGCACCCTCCATCAAATATCACAGTAGTCTGTTGGCTCTCTAACAGAAGCTGTTTAGTAAATACCTCAGTACTGCAACCAGCAAAGCCAGCTTTGCATGCGTGATGCTCTTAACTGTGTGTTAACTGTGTGTTTAAATCTAAATCACAGATGCTTTTTAAAACAAATGGTTGCCTTTGGGGTAACCATTGGGGATCACAGAACATATCAAAAATAATGACTGCTTATTCTTGCTTACTTTTCATAGAAAACTATTTTATCATAAACCTAATTAAATTTAGTGAAGGACAAAGTTAGCTTTTTCACTTCCCACTGAAAGCAAAACCCAACCCCATAATCAAATCAATGTCATAAAATATTTGAATAGTGTCTAAAAACATTCAGCACATAAAAGATGACTGGGTTAAATGGAAAGCTGACACATAGGTTTTATTTAAAAACCCTGAATATAAAGAAAAAGGAGCAAAGGAGGCAGCATGGAACTGGCAAATTTAAAGGCAATTTATTTGCTTTACCATTCATCTGCCACTTCCTCTCTGAAAGCAGATGGATTTGAGCCACCTAGACAACCTGTCCCTCCTGCTTGTTCAGTTCAGTTCAATCTGCTAGGCTTCCACATCTAGGAAAACTTGAAATTACGGTGGTGCCCTGTACAGCCTTTCTGATAGTACTCGGAGCCAAAAGAAACCACATCATGTCAGCATAGTGCAGAGCCTAAGCTACCGCACTTCATGTCACTGCTAGGTTAACTGCAGCCACGTGGTTTCATGGATCAGAGCACAAGCAGAATAAAGTTGTGTCCGTGTGAAGCATTAAACAAGTGAACTAGATAATGTCTATGTGAGCAGATCTGCAAAAAATAGCACGTTCCCTCAAAGCATGCTCACAGGAAAGAGCAAAAGAAGAAAAACCTAATGGTGTGAAATACAAGACATACAAGGCTGGACAACCCACATGCAAAAACATTTATCTGAGTCTAAAAATAAATACACTTGTTATCTCTGTTCAGTTTAAGAAGTCGAATATTTTTGTTACTGCTGTTGATGCCCCTGCCAAATACTGATCCAAATGAAAGGTGCTCCTCAATCTGAGCTGAATGCATGTCAGATCTCATTCTGACCCTCGGCTTATGAAAATTATAGCCTAGCAAGGGCACACTAGTAAGAACAGAAACATAGAACACAAGTCAACAGATATACCTGAGTGACAAGATATTAACAACTCCAAAAGTAAAAAATCCAATTGCTAGGCAGCTATTCTTAAAACTTAAACTGCATGACTTACATCTACAGGGACTGAATAATTAGTACTTTATTTCAAAAATATTTTCATTTAAACTACTTGAGCTAGCTACTGCTCTCATCACTTCAGAATTAAACGTATGAAGTGTCAATGCCATGCTGACAGAGTTGTCAGCAATCTAAAGCTAAAGGTCTAATTTAATTATTATTAGATTTAGGAGATTCGTTACTTCTACTGCTATGATATGTTAATAAAAGGAGTGATCTATCCCTTATATTCATCCTCTCTATGCTAACTTATTTGCCTATCGGTGTGGTAATTGCTAGCTTCTGATTTTTTCAGAACTAAAGGAGTTGGCTGCTCTTCCAGGCTATGTAGATTTCAAACGTTTCTCATAAATAAATGCGTAACACATTTTCTACCACAGCTTTATGAATGCTTGGGGCAATTTTTAGTTTAGCAGTTTTTAAATAGGAAATAAAAAGAAGACCAAATGGTGGAACTTTTCCCAAAAAGATTTAGGATTCAACTATAACATGGATATTGCTAAATAAGTCCAAGAAATACAATCTAATTCTTTTCCCTTGTGGGTCTACTCATCTGAATTGTTATTCTCTTTAGAGAAACTGGAGACCCTAAAACATAATTTCATTTGTTGCTATTGCGTTCAGCAAAAAGTCAAATGGCACAGACTTTTACACATTCCTTTTTAAAAGTGAGTAGCTCAGAAAAAAAAAAAGAAAAAAAAAAAAAAACCCCGCACGTATCAGAGATCCCATAAAAAAATTCTCTTTCAAAGTCTCAAATTGCTGTGAATAAAAGATGGAATTATGGAATTAGCTGTACAGAGAAGCTCAGCTAAAGATCCATGAACAAGCCATTTCTGCAGTTTTTATATGATATTTCTGAATATGCCACATACTATTACTAAACTATGTTAATGAAAAAAAGTGTGAAGTATGAAAACTCCTACAGCAGAAAAAGACACATAACACACTGACAAATACTCCAAATTTTTCTATGAGTATGACTTTCTATGAGAACAGATTCTAAGAGAAACTATTTCTATGAGTCTATGTTTTTCAGTAGATTCTTGCAAAACTCAGTTTAATTTTGAAGGATATCTATCCTTGAAGGCTGTTTTAGGAATTTAAATAAATTATAGCTACAATTTGCTTAGTATTGCTGAGTCATGCATAATAGAATAGTATTGAACTACTAGTCTGCTTTTCTTCACTTTATTGTAGACAAGACTATATACACTGAACAAAACACCCCAAAAAGAAAGTAAATTCTGAAAGGTACCATGCTACCATGTGGCATAAAATGGGAAAAAAGATTGATGTAACATTGTACCCGTATTTATTATGCTCGAATGTGAGATATACAGACATATTAACATAGTTCCTTCACATTCACAGTTCATTAACATAGTGCAAAACTACACAGTTTGGGGCACCCCATTCAAACACATCCTTCAACACCCAACATCCCTTTCTTAAAAGCTGTTTTCATCCAAGCAATTTGGCCAAGAGTGGACTGTGCTAGCACCCTGACAGCAACTGACTGGTGGATAATGTGGCAACCTACATGGTTAGTATATAGTGCTAAAGGAAGAATGAGAAGAGATTCCCAGGACATACAAAACAGTTCACAGAGAAAAAAGATAGAGAACCAGAGCTGAATTGGAAGATCTGAAGAGACAGAGATGCAGAAGCATCGAGTGGAGGACCATTCAAGCTAAAACCATTTCAGGGAACTATATGACAGAGGAAACTGTAGAAACTGTCAGAAACTGCTGAGAGGCTATTTCATTTTAAATTAAGAGTCTTAACTACTATAAGATACTTGAATTCTTGTTGAAGCTTACTTACAATATAACACCTTCTGGGACATTCTGAACAGAACCAGCTGTTCAGAAAATGAACTTATGTTACTAAAGTGGAAAACTATTCTTGCTCAAAATTTATTTAATCTACTTGCTTTTGTATAAAAGATTATTCATATCTTTAAGTCTGAATTCTCATTAATCATTACCTGACACTAATATATCTATATTAATTTTACTTCAGCAAATAGACCCATGATTATAAAAGGAAGAGTCCCCACTGACAAACACTGAAAAGTCGCACAGTACGTGTACTAAATTACGAAAAAGAATCAGTACTAAGACATCTAGATATACGTTACACTCCAGTTACTCTCTCGTGCTCTTTTTACAAGAACAAAAATATTCAGATATTAATTGCACTGCATGCTGACAGGATGGAACAGAATAATCTTTAGTACAGAGCGATAAACAACTCATTATTTAACTAAATATTCAGATTTGGTTGCTGATATGCATTCCAAACTTTAAGGTATGTTGAACTTATATATAATTTCTCCAGAACTTGTTGCATATATAAAATGGCCTTCTGAAGTACAAAAATAGACTCACTGTGCTGGTCTGTTAGAAATGTTGGCTGATACAGATATAGATGAGTATTTTTATAACCAAATACTTTATGACAAATGACTATATCAAAGTTCTGTGATAACTTTTAGAATGATGAAGAAAAACAATCTGTAACATCACATGCAGACATGCCAACATTGTCAAAGATAAATGGGTATTTTATCAATTATCATGTACAATATATGGAATTCAAAAAAAGAAAGCAAGTACCTAAACCAAGGGTTTGAACAACGAGATATTTTGTAATTAAGACAGTATTTCTTCAGAAATTCTGTATGTTACCTTTTCAGTTTCACTACTCAAATGACTCAGTAGGGTTCCCTTTTATTTTTTAGGAGAAAAATCAATACAATTTTATTTGCATTTTTATTATGTTCTACATTATCCAACTTTTTTTTTTTTTTTTTTGTAAAGGTAGCGTATTATCTTAACCAATTCCATCAGTAGAGGAGTTATTACATTTCTGTGACATCTAGTAGCTTTAAAGACCATGGTACCAGCACATGCATATCAGAATAAGCTAGCAATATGCATCTACTTGCAAAAACATTCAACAGCTACTCTTGCCTCTTTGAAACAGACTGACTTCTAAAATTATTCAGTTAATCAAGTTGGATAAAACCCACTTTACCCTCTCCAATAGATAATACTAGAAACAGCAAATAATTGCAACTTAAATTAAAAGACGCACACGCTGACTCCTAAATGAAATCTTATTCTATGAAACAAAATTCTACAACTGTAGAATTGATTTTACTAGTTCTTCAGTTTAATCACTATTACTTTTCATTTTCATATATACACACCCACATATAGCTATGTGTGTATGCATGCATGCAAATGTACTGGCTTCACCATTAAGAAATTTGCCTTTACATAGTGACTCAAGAAAAAAGAGCTATAAATTCAAAATAAATGCTAACCTTGTTCTGAATAGAAGCAAATAAACTGTTTGTGGCTGTTTCAGACAAACTAGATAATCTGCAGTTAGATTATTTTTATAGTAAATGACAAACAGGTACATGGACTTGCATTTGTTCATAAATGAATGGATGTCAATTTTAATAAGACTGAACGCATTATTTTCCAAGGCACATAAGTGGCTTGCCACTGACCCTAGTTTCTGATAAATCATAACCTGGAGTTGATTATCTGTGTAATCTGCATGCCATAGCAGAAACTGTGGAAACTTATTTACTACTTCTGAAAGTATTCCATATGCAACCTTCCACCTTCAATGAGGTGCCAAGTTGCTTGGAGTTTTGGAGTGTTGTTGAAGCAGACAGGTGCCACCAAAGACACGGTGGCTTTTATAAAAAAGGCCACACAGATTTATGAAACACAAATAAAATGCCAGGCAGAGTAATTGACAAAAGACATATAGATGGTGGAAGAGAAACTGGATGCATGACTGGCAGATACCCTTGGAGCACACCCTAGATGCAGAGACACTTTGGAAATAACCGTATTCTAATTAGACAGTGTGAAGGGGGAAAATTCATAGCTTTTGCTTATAGACGTCCCAATGTGTTAGAAAAAAAAGTTATGCAGAAATTAAGAGGCAAAAGATTCAACGAAAAATGAGCCTAGGTATTTGAGACAGAAAGCTCAATTGGTGTGAAAGAGTTTATGCATAGCTAATGACAAAATGATAGCTAATAATGATAAAATGATAGCTAATGATAAAAGGGTATCCTTAAATTCCTACATGCCCAAATCATGCCCGTTGTCACACTTGATCTTTTCTCCTATTCCTAATCATGGCACTGTACTGTTTCTGGCAACTGTGGATGCAGTATTAGAAAAAGTTTTGAAGTATAGTTTAACAATTTGAAGAAAGAGAGAGAATAGAAGGAAGTCCAAAAGTGTCAACAGGTAACAGATTAGGATAGAGAAAAAATAACCAGTCAGATTCTGGAGTCTTCAGTATTATCATCAATTGATTATGAACTTCAAAATCACCTATCTAGTCAGACTAATAAAGCGCTAAATTCCTAAAATGGCTATTACAGTAGTTACCAGCTGCCTCTGATCTCTGGGTAATTGTACACAATATCCTAGCTCATACATCCCACCTATGTTCCAGTTGCAACTAAGTTGTAATCAATTGAGTTACAGAAGTATGAAATTGGAAAAAAAATGCAGGATAAATGAGGTTCTTTTGGCTGAGTTGTCTCTATCTAACTTGATCTCTGTCTAGGATCATAGATCTCATATGTATCAGGAACTTGCATTCACTTTGATCGTAAACATATGGATTCCAGGGAATAGAGTGATTTTTGAAATGGAAATAGAAGCAGTTAAAAGCTGCCTTAACAGTGACTTTGGTATCAGGAGCCTCCCCAATGAGACATTTTGAAATGAGGATCTCAGGGAAGGAAAAAAAGGAAAAAAAAAAAAAAATTTAAAGATAAACCAAAAGTAAATTGATGTTCTTTTTGCCATTCAGAAATTAGAAATACCAACTTCTTAAAGGTTAACTATAGTGCACAATGATTTTATATATCATTGAGATAACAAAATTTACTGCTATAATCAGTGTTTCAGGAATAAAAAAAGAGTGAAATGATGAATAGTATTTTGATCACAGAGCTAAACATACTGATATGCCTTATGTATATCAAATACCAAATTGGAAAGTTTTTACTTTTGGTAATGAAAGTTTAAGAACTAGATTTAATTTTTGAAAAAAAAAAACTTTTTTTTTTTTTTAAAAGATGATACAATTTGAACAGATAAGCAATATTTTTATTAGACAATCAGTATCTAGGTCTTCATATATGACTCTCTTTAGATACACTTAAGAACAAAGAAACCATTCAGTTAAATGCACTTAGTCTCCTTGGGTGGATGACCAAAACTGCACACTGCTTTTGTTCATTCTAACTTAAGTGCAATATGTTGGATGAATGTAATATTCCATATTTACCTTCACTTCTATAATTATGCTTAGCTTATCCATAGATGTTTCTGAGAATCAGTCCATTGTACAATAAATTTTCAAGCAATCATAGTTTCATGCTTACTTTTCAGTGGATTTTAATGCTTTCCACTGTCCCATAAACAGCTAGTTTGACAAATCATATACCAGATGTACACTTTTGATTTCTTTTATCACTATTCCACTTCTTATTGCAAGAAACCAGATAAGCCTGTAGTAGGTTTATCAGTAGACCAGCTGTAGCCAGAACAGAGAGTTCTGTCCACCTCCCACCTCCAGCCAGATGCTGATCAAGAGTCACTGAGTTTTTACACTAAACATAAGCCAAGCGATGCAGGCCAGCCTAACCGTCTAGCTTGTAGCCTATCTAGCACACATGGACAAAAGGCAGACTGGGTAACTGAAAGTCAACTATGTTCAAGAAGGCTTGTTTCATACAATGAAAACATTATGGTTGTTTCCTGAAAACTGGTAACTAGTGTTTTTGATTTAGGAATTTTTTGGAAACTATACAAACCACACATCACAAATCCCACTAAATAACCCGCTTGTCAACATCATCACAGATTGACAGCCGAGACATCCTCAGTAGAAAATACAAGGAAAAACTCATTTTAGTGAAACAAGACAATTTTAGCTTTGCATTTAAAGTTGGCAAAAAATGTGCATGTTTCCTACAAGAACTTACCTGATAAGTAATAACTGAAAATATTTTAATCAGATTGTATTCAGTCACATTCCCATATCATAAAAGGCATGTACTTCAGAGCACCAGGAGAAAGTTTGACAGTTTTGTAGGAATCACAGGACCTAAAGGATTTCTAAAAGGATATGCAGGGCATAAAACTTGAGAGTAGAGGTGGATGGAAGAAAACGGAGAGGAAAGGAAATATGAGAAGATTTTTTAGACCGAGTTTTTCTAGGTTTTCTGTGTATTCACAACTGCAACTTAAATCATGCTTTGAATACGAAGTACTACAAAAACAGTTCTCTTGAAATGAAATCCCAAAGTGAATGGACACTTGGTAATTTTCACTGCAACGTCTCTTGACTTTATGTGTAACTTGAGGATAACACTACTATTGTCAAAATTAACATTTTTGAATCACTCAGGTCCTATAAAAAGGGCATCTTAAAACTGCATGTTTAGAATATATATTTTTTTTATTCAACAAAAGAACTTAAGTGTCCTTTACATAAGGCATGAAACTCTAAATTGCCTGAGGTCATAAAAGACGAACACTGAAAAATGACGTGAACGTGAACGATGTTTGTGTCTACCCCTCACCCTTCACATTTTTGTGCTTGATCTTGTGATCCACATTTACTAAAAGTAGGTTATATCTAACGACTACTAAAAGCATTTCAGTTAGTCTGCTTTCTTTAGCACTGAAATGCTCAGTCATAGCCTCAGCTCAGCCTTAGCATCTTGAGCTGCTATGAATGGCAGCTCTCAATAGACTTTGAATGGTTTATATGTCTCGTCCACTTTCCCCACTATTTACTGAAAAGACTATTTCCTATAATAGCCATTTCCTAGTGGATAAGCACAGAAGTTTAGCATTTTCTAACTTTGGTGTGCTTGATTTGAGCACTTAATGTTCTTTTAACTTTTTGATGTAATAATGAATTCATATTGTATGCCATGAAGAGTGAAATATTATCTATGAATTATCCATCTGAGTTTTGTTATGTTTTGCATCATTTTATACAGCAAATGATAAATAGGGCACTACAGATGCCTTAGATGATTAATGCCCAATGTATTTTGTTAGGCTACGCTGTAACTTTCAAGAAACTATTAATACAAAAGTGAACCTAAGTATGAAGGTTACATATTTGTCCAAGCAAGCTATTTAAAATGACATTTGTGACATGCAAATAAGAACACATGTAATAGTTTTTGACATTTTATCTTCATCAATACAACTCTATTGCTAAAATAACAACTCTACTGACTACAGTATGCCTAAATTGTACGCTCATTAAAGTCATACACAGTAACTGAATCCTCTTGATCTGAAGGGTGAATTAAGTTGGTATCTCCCTTCTTACAAAAACAATTACCTCCTGTAGAAATGACGTGCTTTATATTTCAAAATCATAGATTTCAAAACCACACACTGATGTTTACACGGTTTGCCTACTATCATTGCATCACAATTAATACTCGCAATTGCCATGTAACAAACTCCAGTTGATTTTTTTCTCTCTTTTTTGGCAAAGGTTTCGATCCTGAAGTTGATTTGCCACAAATGTCACAGTCAACTATCAAGTGCATCATTCTTTTCATCACAATGCCTAGACTTCATAGATATTTACATTAATCTACAATTTCAGAGCAATGCAGATGGTTAAGAAACCAATGCAATTCTAAAAATATTAAAAAACTAGGCACCATTAATGACACAGTTTGATCTTTTAATTCTCATCTGACATTTTCACAGTACTATAAATGCTAAAAGTAGAACAGAACACATCTGGAGTAACTAGCCTAGGTGAGTCAGGAAAAAAAAAATCTGAGCCAGAGTACAATAAAAGCATACAATAAAAAGGCTACTCAAGGTTTCTTTCAGTTCCTCATTCTATAATCGTGCAATCTTTGATAACATGTTTGCATTCATGAAAGAAGGAAAATTAAGTTAAAATGTAACATAAAATAAAATAAAATAAAATAAAATAAAATAAAATAAAATAAAATAAAATAAAATAAAATAAAATAAAATAAAATAAAATAAACATATACAGACCATGAAGTCTATTGGGGTGGTTGTTCTCAACTTCAGGGAAGACAAATATCCTCTTTTATTTGTGTCTGCAAACTAAAACCTCTCGACTCCATCCATGCTAGCTTATTGCTTATTGCTGCATTCTATTGTCATTTGAGGAACTGCAGTTTTTAAAAGTTTGCTTTAAAAAAAGGTATAAGAAAAATCACTAGAGTGCTGTGTTCTGATTAACGTGATTCAGTAATAAATCCACTTTTATGGCAAAATCCAAAACACATCAAATTTTCTATGCAGTCTCTATCCATGCTTAAATGGAAATTTTCATTTTTAAGCAAAGAAATAAATAAATTCAACTCTGACTCACATTCCCATGATCAAAATTTCATCTACAGCTGAAGTTCAAGTCAATTAAAAGCTGAAATATAACAGTCCAGTCGCTTTCTAATGCAATACATGGTAAAGAAAAAAAAAAATAGGTATCATCACTATGAAAGTGAGAATTCCAACATGGTCTCCAAAACAGTTTAAGAGAGTTTCAAAATAACGGTAAGATTAAACTTGAGCTACTCTGACAATTGCATTACTCTTTTATACATGTTTTCTATGAGAAGGGGGAAACTGCTGTGCACACTGCTTCCAAGTGCACAATTCCCAAGTGTCAATCCTACTCAATTTTTATGGGGGTCCCGAAGTACAAGTATTAACTACTGATTTTTGAACTGGAGTTTTTGCTTATGATACTGGAACACTTAATGGTATCATGTGCCAAACCACCACAAATGATATTGATGAAAATAAGTCATATAGAAAAAAATATCCTGATCCCTATACGCTCGTGAGAATTTTCAGTACTAGCATTAGCTACATGAATAAATGATCATTTAGACAGCATTAGTTTTATCAATAGCTGCCCATCACAGGGAAAAGGATTACTAGTGAGCTCAATAGTCATCTTATCACCGCCAGCTTTTGTGCTGGTGAAAATTTAATATCTACTATTACTTCTTTTATTACTTCTAGACTATTCTGAGGACAGGTCTTCAGGGCACACACAGTGCACTTGATACTTGGGATTTTGATTTCTGTGGAACAGTAATGCAATGGGATATGACTCAAGTCAACAGAAGCTTCTCTAGGAATAAACAAAAGCGTATATAATGTTCAGTTAAAAAAAAAAAAACAAAAAAAATCAAATTCCGCATAGCTCAAGTTCATGAACTAAATTTGGAGGATGTTTTTGAATTTCTCTATTCTTTCAGTCTTCATTTGTAAAATAGAATATTCCTTAGGCTCATAAGGTAATGTGTTTATTAATGTTTATGTTTACTACAAAGTTATTAATGCTTATGAAGAACTCCAGTACTGGCATGTTAACTGCTATACTTATCCTATTAAGAAATTAACCATTTTGTATTCAGAGCAGTCTTTAATGTGCAGTAAGATATACTGCCACAATAGGCAGTAGGCAATAAGTGGAAGGAAACACTGAATATCGAATGCTTCTTCATGAAATAACACTATAATATCATACATAAATCAAGTTTGGCAATTGTCTGAGAAAAATGTGACAACATTCAGAAACCGTCCTAAGACACCAGGCAGCTAAAACAAGGTTGTGTTTGCAATTTGAGTGACTTCCCAGTCTAGCTAAGGTAACCTTAACTTTAATACTCTTTAGAGAAGATATAATAATATTTCTAAAGGCATGTCTGTGACAGGGACAACATATTCTATCTCTTAAGAGTAAGCCTTAGTTAAACTTGGTAAAAACGATCTGAGATGATGTTAACTTTAACGAGGTTTTATATCATTTTACCTAACTGTACATTAAGCACAAAATGAAAGGCCCTAAAAATCTTTGTGGGAAGCACAAAATGATGGCCTTCACTTAATAACTCTAGCATTTTCTTATTTTAAGAGTAAAAAGCATTAAGTCATTTACTGGTAAACCTGAATAAATACCCTTTTTTCAAAGACGATCATTAAAAAGTGAAGAATGTTCCAGTGCTGTCCTGTAAGGCCTACAGGAAAATCTTCCCTAAATTTTGGAATAGGAGACAGAACTCTCTATTTCAGAGCGGCTATGGTCTCCAGAAATTGCTTAGAGATGTGGGCATGTTTAGGGAAAGAGGAGAAAACTTATTTTCTAAACTCAGTTCATGAATGATAATGTTGTTCATTCACTGCTTCTCATACTCTCTTTTCTTTCTGTAGGTGGTCTGCCTATATTCTAGTTTTATAAAACATAGCATTACTGTCACAGCACTTTCTGTGAAAGAATGTAAAAAGGTGCAAGACATGTTCTTGGTTTTTGACTTTTTGACTTTTCAGATTGGCAACAGCAGTCAAGGCACAGATCCAGAGAGGCTGTTAAATAAAAATGAAACATTCACTGTCTTCTAAAGCTTAGCATTCTGTCCTAAGATCTGCTTTTCAGATTTATTTCAGAGTCCCATTTTCTGAAAGAGAGCCTGTTTGCCCTATGAGAGAGCCCTATGTGGGCTGATTCTGTGTGACTGATCTATTAAGGCCATGACAATGCTGATCTTACAGTTCAGTCCAACTACTAACAAGCCACTGACTGGCTTTTTAGGCATGCATATTTCACTGGTTAAAACCTGTGCAGAACTGAAGATGTTTACACAAAAGCACACAGAACACAAAAATTTCTTATATTCTTGAAAAAAAAAAGTATCCATACGCATCCTTATTTTCATGTTTGAATTTTTCACCTTCCCCCAGATAAAAAGTATTTGGCATTTATTTTCCTAAGGAATATTAATACTTATATCCAGGAAAAGACCATCTGTATATTCCACATTAAAGGGATTATTTGCTTCTGAGAAGCAGAAACACAAATACGGGTCTAGAATGGGTCTTATATCAAATTTTTATCAAGAAGATGCCAAATTAACTAAACATATTTACTATCACCACTAAGAAATGACAGAATGGTTACTTCAGAGCAAAGGAAACTTGTATGCGAGTGAAATCACACTAAAAATAAAGATGCCTTTTCCTTTAAACACTCCAAAAGCACCCTATTAGACCAGTATGTAAGGCATATGTCTCAAAGACAATCAGCAAACTCTTAGTCCTTACCACATCAGCAGAATGCAGGAACATTATCAGCTAATACAAAAAACAAGAATGCTGAATAAAAAATATAAAAATAAAGTAATACAAGTTCAGTAGGTGTAAAACAAAAGCAGATCTTAATTACCTACACATGTACTAAGAAGGGAAGTTGATTTATTTTTTATGCTGTCATTCATGCCTTTCTGTATTTTTAATTTAACATTTATTAACGTAAATAATTAAGAAGTGCTCAGAATAAAAATTCAAATAATATTTTATTTGCTATTTCATTTAATTAGTAACCCGATCACACTTTTGTGCAATAATACATATAGGTAAGTATATATTACTTGTTTTTAAGATTAATCTGTGTTTCTTCAATAGCTCTAACATTTATTAAATTTTTCACCAATTATAGTAACTATCCTGGCACTTTTATGCCACTCCTTATACCATGCTGTGGGTCATAAAGAAATTGTTATTTAAACCTTTATTCTTACTTTGTTCCACATATAAGCTATTTTGACTGAACTAGTAAAATTTAATGAGATTAAAAATGAAGGAAAGTTCAATTTCAATAGAAAAGATTCTTTCATACTTCATAACCAGCTAACTAACTGAAAAGATGCAGTCCACTAACATTTTGACTTGAAGAAAGTCAAAGAAAATACTTTTCTTGCAAGGAAATAAAATAACCAGCTAAGAAAAGCAGCATCTTTGTTTCATAACAATTTCTAAGTAAATTCAAGTTAATAAAAAAATGTTCTATCTCTTGCTTTTGTGTTATGTTCCATATGGCTATATAAGCCTCACAGCCACATGTCAAAGTAGACGGCACATTAACAAAAATACAAGAGCAAAATTCAGGTACTCAGGAAGGGAGGGTGTACTGATATCAGCTTATGAAAATCTCACTTTACTGGGTGATTCACACTCAAGTGATTCATATTATTGTTAGTAACAAAATTTAGCTGTGTTTATATAGCATATATTCATTCACATAGGCACAAGGCAGAAGAAAAAGGTTACTGGCTCAGCATTTTTCCAATCTGTGCAAAGTGAGGATGCCAGTTCAGGAAACTATCCCTTTTCAGCAGTACTAAACAATGTACTTAAAGGAAGGCATTTAAGTGATTCAGTGAGTGAAGTCTAAGGCAAGGGGACAGCACTTTTCAAGAAAGAAGTCAAAACTAAAAACAAACATGAAAGCCCACTGTGCACGACGGATATTCCTTTTATGATTATCACAGAAATGCACTGATCTCCCATGAACCTATATTGTTTCCACCACCATAATGTAGGCTTACCCCAAGGAGCCTAAAGTAACACTAGATGCCTAATTTAAAGTGAGCTGAAGACAATACATTTGTTTCATTGATAGTTCCAAGAAGGAACTATGACAGCAGCACAGCACCTTCAAATCAAGGTAAATGAAAAGGGCACATAACCCATTTGACAGGAGTATGTCCAGCTGAAGCACAGGTAGGGACAACGTATTGCAAGGGTGCGTAGATGGAAACGAGCTCCTACACCCAGGGCCAGGTTTAGCCATAACACAAATGAAGAGCAGGGACTTCAGAATGGAACAGAAAAACTGCATCGCATGTGTCCCCAAGGGGAATCCCCAGCCAGCTCCTCTACCTTCCTCACTCACCGCTAGTTGATGCAAGTCTGTAACCACCATAAGGCTCGTGAGAAGCAGGATGGAGGAGGAAGCTGCAGCTGCATCAAGATGCCCCACAAGGGCTACGTGGCACAGAGTAACGTGCTGGCTGCCTCGAGAACGTGACAAGACAGCTACAGGCTACACCAAGGAGCACATCCATGATGCAAAGCCTCAGTTAAGAGTTCTCTCCTTGGTAGCCTCTAGCTCAAATGGATTTTTGGCTTTCTCAAAGCCCCAGACCCACCTTTCCTGAATAGGAGTTTCTCAGGAATGCAGAAAATATTCATGTTGCAGCAAAGTGAGACTGATACTTTATTTATACTGGAGCAGAAGAATTAGACTTTCACTTAGAAGGAAAAAAAAAAAAAAAAAAGTTCAAGAGATTGGGAATTTCTTTCCCTGAGCAGGAGACTGTGGTATATTGGCATGCTTTGTCTGCTGCAGATGCTGCTGTAGAAATTTTTTTTTGAACTCTAAACCAAAAGCTTGTTTCAATGATGAAGTTGAGAAAATGACTGGAAAGGTTTTCAGGCAATTAGGGCAAAACAGTTTATAACATTTGGACAAGTGTGTTGATACTGAAATGTGCATTAGGTGTGGAGAGCTGAACTCGTAGGAAGTATGTTGGCTTTAACAGCTGTGTATTTCTTGTGAGATAAAACACTCCTCTTGTCCATTTCCTTTGCTGCCTTCTAATAAAATATTTTCTGTAATTAATCAAATGTTTTGCTATGCTGTGTATGATAGTGAATCCTCTGTGACATTTACAATCTACTTTTTCCTTTAAAGGAGAATGAAGAAATTTGGAATTGGCAAGATAAACACAACATTTTAAAAAACAGTCAAACTCTGAAGTATTCCCAGATGGCAGAGGACTAATATAAGCGAAGATAGCAATGGAAAAGAACCTCAAAAATCTCCTGAAATTGGCACATATGTAACTCAAAAGCCTGACTGCTCACAAAATACGAGCAAAGTAAGTTCATCTAGGATATTTCTATGTCCCCTTGCAATGTTCAGAAAGAATACTAATGCAAAGTAATACCATATTGGTTTTGTTCCTATATGGCTTTCCTTGCCCAAGTGACAGAAATAATTCTGGACAGAGAAAATGTTTAATCTATAATCCTCTTCCATGTAGCAAATTATGATTCATCAAAACAAAGCAATTCCAGATTCCATGTAGCTCATCCCTGTTTTTGGATTTCACATAGAACAGATTTTTTAAGGGCTTTGCACAGATAAAACAGAAAACTCTGTACTTGCCAAGGCTTTCCAACCTCAGAACGTGATAGGAACAAACACAGTCTTAACATGAAATTTTTTCAGGCTTTCATGAAAATCCTAGGTTACTTGGAAAAAGACTTTTTCAAACAAGGTTTTAAGGAAGTGCAGTAATTTATCTTAGGAATCAAAAAAATAAAAGGAGTGAATTCTTAGAGTAAGAATTAAACTATTTATCTCAATAAAATGCACTCAACTTTCAAGTCTTGTGAATATCTATTCCTCAAGTTAAAAGCAGCACAAAAGCTTTCACTTAATTAAGCAGTACAAAAAAAGAATCTAAAATTCATCCTAATTATCTTTATGGCTAGGTATCTAGTACTGATTTTAAAGTTTTTCTAAACAAACGTAACATTAGTTGGTGTCATCATGACCTTGTTTATGACATGCTGCAAGAAGGTTAAAGACACCTGCAGCTGTCATAGGTCCATTTACATGCACTTAATTCCGTATTAATTGTAGCAGAACTTTATAATAGTACATCTCTAAAACTGTAAAGAAGAAATAAAAGTCAGATGATTAGAGAGAATATAAATGAGAAACACTGACATAATAGCCAAAAGTGCAGTGCAGACAAACATACAAGACATTCACACTAAATATGTTAATAAATATCAGTTTAACAACCTGGTTCATTTCCTAAATGTTAAACAAATAGCATGATCGCGCATTTGACAATCTTACTTGATTTCCACTACATATATCTTGATATTCTTTGGTCAGGTAACGTCAACTAATTTTGAGGCTAAACTTAGAAGCTATTTCTGTAGCTGAAAATATTTTTTAAGGATTTATGACAGTCATTCTTTTCTACAAATTACCATCACAGTCAAAAGAGTTCAAGTGTGAAGATTACCATTCCCATTTTCCAGAATGGAACAACTGACAACTATTAAAACACAAAACGAACAGAACAAAGCTCTGCTACTTACGTACTCACTGTTCAATCTATTTTGCACTACTAGATAAATTCAGTAATATAGCCAGTGAAAAAAATTTTCTATTCAATATTTTTGAGATGAAAGTGAACACTACAAGTGTAACACCCCTTACTATGTGACAAAAGTGAGACATATCCTTTGAAAAACTATCCAAGTGCATGGATTTCTAAGCTAGACATGGTTTTATTGATTACTATAGTTGCAAATGTCCAATGAATTATTATCCTGTTGGCCCAAGGACAAGGTAATACTTGTCCTTGGGCCAACAATCTGCAAAATACTTGCCAACTATCTGCAAAGTAGCTGGGCAAAAGCAGTAGCAATATTTTAGCAATGTTAATTTTACCCCAGCCACGTCTGTTAAAAAGTTTCACTCTCTCCTATACGGACAAAGAATGTTGCCAAATTGGAAATAACTCATGGAAGCCTCCTAAACTTGTGAATCTTCAAAAATATGAGCATAGCACAGGGAAGAAGGAATTGAGAGTGAAGGAGGGTAAATTTAATCAAAGTTAATGCAGTCTAGGATTTCAGAGGTTTGGGTTTTTTTTTGTTTTTGTTGTTGTTTTTTTTGTAGTCAGTCTCTTTGCCTGCAGCCTATGTCTCATATGACTCTCTGGCTTAAAAGCCCTAAAAGGAGTTGATCAAAGTCATCTAATTCAATTGCTTTGTTAACTATTTAGAAACCCTCAAGCACCGTCACTTACATAATTTTTTTTAAAAAATAACAGACTTGCATTATAAGCTTCTTTATTAATCAAGGTAATAAAATATTTAGCATTATCACCATGTAATACTAGCAGCATAAGTGACGTCACTGAATCATGCTAGCAAAATAACAGCTCCAGGGTCTGAGCAGGAGGTTCACTTATGCTACACAGGACTTCCATGTGCTGTAGATACCTGAGAGAATCTATTAAAATCAGATTGAAACATTTGCACAGCAATACTGAAGGACTTAAGTATTAGGGCAGAGGTGGTACTATCCAGCACAATAGTTCACAGCTAGGTAAAACAATTTCAAAATAATGAATGTACTTGGAACAGGAGGTTATACTGAAGACCTCCTGAGGTTCCTTCTAAACCAAAATTCTGTGAAGATACAGTAAACAGTCATGCATTGGATTTAAGATACAAGTCAGCCTGGAAATGTTATATACTAGTTTATACTTTGCATGCATTCTTTGGCTTCCTTTTTATGCCACTTCTCCCGAAGAAAATTCTGAGCCGCGTTTAACTTCATGTCTCTCTGCAGATATTTCTGATACCATGAATGAAGAATGACATTTTTCATTTTCACCTATGCTGAACTTGTTTTTTCTATTGAAATTCTACTTGTAAAGAGCACACACATCTTCAGAATTGATAGGTTTTGCTGTATTAAAGAAAAATTACCCTGATTTGTAATACGGAAACAATATGATTACTTTGCAAAACATTTTGGATTGCACTGTATGATGTAATATGTAAAAAAGTTAAACCTTTTTTTTTTTTTTTCTATAAAGGCTTATACATTTCATCTGCTGGTCTTTATAAATCTGTATCAATGTCCAAACCACCAGGAAAATCAATTCTTATCATTTACTCTCCTTGAGAGTAAGAAGTCTCATTTTTCCCTCTTGTTCTTGCTTTCACTACGTTTACAAGAAAGATTATAACAACAGGTAGTTCTCAGTATTATATCACTGAAATCTCTCAAACTGCATCAACATTTTGGAGTGATTTAAAACAAGCTACAAATAGTACCAATTTAGAGCCTATTATTTAAAGAAAAAAAAAAGCTTCCTTATAATATATCTAAATAATGAAGAAATATAGGTAATTTTAGGAAGTAGTTATGCACAGGAGCGGAGGTAAGCAGGGTGAACGTGTAGTGATGAAGCTGTGCTTGAGCAGAACTTTGCCTTAGGCTGGTTTTGTACATCTGATGAATCATTTTCCTTTTTGGCTGTACCTCTCTGGCTCATTCCGTACCTTCTACTGCTCCCTGTGACCTTTGGCAAATTTGAATTGCTCAGGTTGCAAACATACTGAAAAGAATTTGCTTTCTTTATGTTTCTAAAGTTACTATCTTTATATGCTAATTAGAAATAAAATGCTTGACCCATAAGGAATCGGCAGGAAACCAGAAATGAAGGCATTATCCAACCCTTCATGCTCCTTAGTGATGCCATTTTAAATATTTTAGACAGCCTATAAATAATTAAAATCTCACCACAGCAAATTATGTCCTATTATGCAAATAAATAGCCTCCTCCCTGGTTTCATTAAAGATTCTAAATAACAAGCTGAGCAGTTTAAACATGGCAGGATACTGCAGTGAGGCGAGAAATCTTCCAATATTTTTTTTTAATTGTTAGTGCCAAGTTTCATGTGGATTTTTTACTCTAACACTTTAATTTGCATGAGCAAATAAACCTTTAATAAACCTTTTGTAAGTGGTGAAAATGCATCATTTAATTAAATTTGATTTGTTGTGAAACTATTGTGCTTCATGAATATTTAAGTTCTGCAAACTCTCTTTAGTTAAAAAAAGCCTGTTTTTTACAGAAAGCTGTATCTACATAATGACATTTCTCTAAAGCCTTTATTTATTCACATAAACTATATATATTAAGAATGTGTCAAAATTTTGCAATTTAGTACTATTAAACATCTGATCCTATTTTCAAGGCAAAATATCAGATTCTATTTCAACAGTAACAGAATTTAGCTGTATTCCCATATGCCTATGAGGTACAGTGAGTTAAATTGTATATATTTTTTATTTAGTTTTATATTACTTTGCAGCTTTTTTTTTGAAGACAGTTGATTTTTCAGATGTACTGAATTATCAAGACCCTTGAAATTATACAGTTTTGAATTTATGTCAAAATGACTCTTTCAAATAAGACTATATACTGTAACATATAATAAAACATCATGAACTAAACCTATGTTAAAATATATCTGCACTTAGAGGTTAAATTCCATTCTAAAGATTCTATAAACAGTGAGATTTGGCTAACAACAAAATGAACGCAAATTAACAAAAGCATGTTTAGAAAATGTATACTGCAGCCACAGGCTGTTATGGCACCTAGGTGTGAGAGTTTATTTACTTCTGCCATATTGCTACTTCTCCCATTTGCCACAATACGGCTTTGGCTAGATATTCCTTCCCTTTATTAATCTACTTCCTAATTAAAATCTTTTTAGTATTATTTATTGTCTACCAGATGCTCTCATTCTAGCTTATCCTCAGCTAGGAATGTTATTTTTTGTTATCACCTCTGTCACTACATAGTCGACCACGGACACAACTGATTTCCACAAGGAGTTGTATATGCAGGTTTGACTTCATGAAGTCACAAAGAAATATAAATATAGATGCACATCAGAAATAAAATATACACAACACCGCACCAGCTAAAATATGTCTGTGGACAAGAGGTCTTTTTGTTATGAAAAAAATTCCTTGGTGCAAATGTATTTTATCTGATTTTTTCCTCAATATAACATTCTGTATGCTCTAACACGAGCTGGCTGAAAGGGTCAGACTGGAATGCCAGCTCTTCATCTGAGAATTAACACCATCAGTGTTCAATAGGCAAAAAGAGACTGCTCTTAATCCAAGTTAGAAGGAGGCTAAAATACAGAGGTTAGAGGATGAATTGCAAGATTAACGTCTTCATTATGGTGAGTTCATAATGATGAGCTAGTCATGACACAAACAGAATATTTATCCTCTCTTTTTCTAGTAAAAACACTGGGCATAATTCAAGCACATAAACTTCTGGTGCTTGAGAAGTGTGTATAAAAGCTTGTGAATATGTAAACCTGACTGCGTTTTATGTGAATTTCTGTTCCCATAAATGATCAAAGCCAAACCCAAAGTAATGGCATGCCCAGTCAAACTAACTACATGTTTATGTCCAAAACAATATAAGGACTATGACACCAAGAAAATCTAGAATAAAAATAGGGAAGAAAAGTAGGTGAGTTGGATGATATATATGCTTTACAATTTGGAAAGAAGGTTGGTTTCCTTAAGAATATAGATCTTCAGTAGTAAGATTACAGATGGAAAGATTCTGACACCAAAAATCAGGACAAGTCTCTTATTTTGCTGCAGTTTTTTTTCAGAGATGAAATTTTCACGAAGAAAAACGTTTCTGAGAGTACCTTAAAAAGGTACTAATAAGTGAAAACCATAAAAGGTACTTAACTCACACTAAGTCACATATAAGGACGACAATATGAAAAATACATTCTTAAGGGACCAAGAGCTATGCAAAATTACTAATGAAAAGCAATTGAACATTAAAATAAATAAATAAATAAAGACCAGCCAGAATACACTGAATGCCTGAAGAGCAAATTTTACAGTAGCATTACTCCCTTGGGGGAAAAAAAATAAATATAAGGGGTGACTAATAAATCGATTTCAATCAAATGAGTGAAAAAATAAGATAACTGATATACAAGTCTTACAGGGAGAATAGTGGCATTAGCAAAAGCAAACAGGGATCGGCAAAGTTTGTTGGAAATATTATTTGCACAATACAAAGCAGTGGTAATACTGATAACTAATATTTAGGTAGACATTTGAAAAGATCCACACAAGTAAACCACCTTAGGCAATCTTATTACACAGGTAAATAGGAAATTAAGAGAAATTATGCTGCATTAATAATGCTAGTGAAAAGATCTTCAGAGAGAAGAATTCAGAAAGGCAATCTTTCTGGTGGAAAGGGAAAGGGAAAGGGAAAGGGAAAGGGAAAGGGAAAGGGAAAGGGAAAGTTCATTCACAAAATGAACACAGCACTAAAAATAATTGTGTCACTATCTGTACTTCTATAAATTGCATGTTACCAAACACAGCAGCCAAAATGAAACACTTTATGCAATTAAAATTTACATTCATAAACTATATGTCATAGCAGAAGACAGACTAGAAAATATTTCCTGGAGTCTGATGGAAAGACTTAGGACACTGTCAAATCAGTTTTATCTACAAAGCCGGTGTAATATGCAGTGAAGTATGCATTATAACTAATAATATCATTATTCTCCAAACTGGAGCAGACTGCATTTCAAAAACAAGAAAAAAGCTAGGAAAAATGATGTCTTGTTTATGATATGCTGTCCTGACATGCATCCTTAAAGCCATTCAGAGTAAGACAATATGCCAGAATCTGAACATCTGCTTTTCAAATTGTCAGTCACTTCTCTTAAGTTTTACCATAACCAGAGAACTTTGGAAAAGACTCAGTGTAATCACATATACCTGCTTTTTACTGTGGATCATACACAACAGCTGCAAGATGTTTTACACACAAACTATATCAATGATCTACATTTGGGAAGCACTTCTGGTATGCCTGGAATCCACTGAATTTTCTAGGGATTTTTCAGCAATTCTAAGAAATTCTAGAAAGACACATAATTAGCTAAATGAGATTCAACTGGAGGTTTAAATCTCTGATTTTTTATCTCTGGATCAGATCAGATCACACCGGTCAGACACTTAAATCTCATCTAGTGATGGAGCAAGCTGTAAGACCCTCCAGCACTCCAATAACGTGCCCTAATCTGCTGAGCCAGGATCCTTGTAATGTTTCCTGTATCAAACAGGATAGAACTAGTATAAATCTTGTCTGTGTTTATTCATTTTATGGGAATCCTCAGGTAACTAATCAGCTGCAATGTTCAGGTGAGGCCAAATCTGATTCCTTGAAACAAAGATTAGGCTTAACTACTGTCATGAAAAAACAGGTTGCAAGAATTTTTCGATAAATGCATAAAAAGAATTTCTTATGTAATGACTTTAAACTGTACTTCTCTAACTGTAAGATTACTTAATACTATCAATGTTAAAAATAGTAGTTAGCATCTAGCGGTTTTTTAGAAACAAAACGAAAAGGATCTGTCTTCAGCAATGATATTTTGGATTTAAAAGAACATAACAAACATAATAAACAATATCAAGTATTCCATTCACTGCAATTAAAAACCTCATATTTAAAAATTTAAATATACTAATATTACTATTATGAAGTTAACATATGTTAAAATAATCGAAAAAGTGGTAAAAATTGGAAAGATGTATTTCTAACTAGAAGCAGCATAAAAAAAAAAATCAAGTTTCATCCATTTGAATGCTTTAAAAAATAAAGTTCTTGTCAGGAAGAGTCCAAAGTCAAACTTTAAAATGAAAATATATTTGAGTTGTGCATGGAAACTATCACTTCTAGCACGGTAGTTGACATTTTTAGATATTCCATTTACTTATCATTCATTCCCTAATCTCCTTTAAGCCCATGTTTCTCCATTCTATATACAATAAAAGGATTATGCACATCATACCTCTTAACTTTCTCTGGAGGATAACAGATTTAATTACTGTTCTTCCTTCCATGCAAGCTTTCGAATCAGCAAATTTTGCATAGGTCTGCAGTGTAAGTTTTAAACAGAAATCTTAGGTATCTGCATTCAGGCGATTCAAGCAAATCATAGGTTCTACAAGGTTTAGTATGAAGCTATATGCTTTATATTTCTCATTATTTTAATTAGAAAAATGCATCCTGTTTAATATTTTTGAAAGTCTTCTTTTAATAAAATCTCTGGCCTACTTCTGAAAGAAAAATTCTCTTTTAAAATGGAAAATATGCATGCAATTAATAAGCCACAAGGACCAAACTGTAACGTAGAACATGTCCTCAGCAGTGGGCGTAGGAGCACACCTGTCCCATACATGTCCCATGCTTTGCAGTGCCAAAACCCTCTCTAGTTTGAGATCTACTGCACACCAAGGCTTTGCATGGAATCACTTAATTTCTTGAACAGTACAACTGCACTAATTTAGCTGTTCATGATGACCTTTGCAGCTGCAAAGGTGGATTTTCTCCTTAATGTAATTTCCCCTAAGCTATTCATATGTATCAACTGCCTTAACTGCTGCTTAGTTAAAGGTTTGGTTTTACTTTGTCTTTTTTTTTTTGCCAGGGAATTCTTTCCATATAGGAACACTTTGATACTTCACAATGGTATCAAGAGATAAACTATCAAAAGGTTAATGTAACTTCAGCTTTACCACAAATATTTGAAAATCAAAGATTGAGTTAACACACCAGTGACAAAAGAATTAACAGAGAAGAACTGCAAAGGAAACAGTAATTTTAAATAGAAAATACTTTTAACTTCTGGGATTTGGGGATTTTTTTTTTTTTTAATAAAAAATACTTCAATCCAAGCAGAAAAATCCAAAGCAGTAATTCCATTCATTCTCTGAAAAACTAAAAGACCTATCAAATCAGATGCTATGTGGTACTTAAGAGTGAAGAATAAAAAAGCGTAGAATATCATAAACTGAAATAATGTCAATAGTAATGAACAATCATATAAAACCAAAGTAGTCTTTGGGTACTATTAGGTTTCTCCCCAAACTTAAGAGCAGGCAATACTTGGGTGAATGAAAACATCTAACAACCTAAATAAAAAAAAAATGCACAAGCACTGTGAATTTAACACAGCAGAACACAGATCTCTTAAAATTTAGCTGCTGACACACAGAGAGCATGCAGTTTACACAGAAGTAAAAATCATGTCCCACCCAGTGTACAACAGGCATACTAGACTTTACACAACCTTAGTATTTACATACAGTAAAATGTTTTACTCCTTTCCATATCATTTGCATTTTAGCTAAAGCAGTATCATCTTGCAACTACTCAGAATAAACCATGAATCATCACAGTGCAATGGTGAGCTTGCCCTAATAAAACACGAGCATACTGCAATGCATTGCTTATCATCTAAAACTGAATACAAAATTAATACTTACTCCCATGGCAGGAATAAAAGTAAGATTTTGTAGAACAATTCTGTAGCTAAATGATATATTCCTAACAACTTAAGAAAAACAAACAAACAAAGAACATCACAGAACCAGGAGTTTTAGCATTACATGTATGCAGCACAGCAGTAGTAAACTTAGTTTTTGTTCCTCCACCCTGTGGTTTAAAAAAAAAAAGTAGAATAGTACTTTTAAAGTAAATGAAACACAAGTTTTCAGCCACAAAAATGTGTTTCTCTCAAAATTCCACACAGGAAAACATTAAATTAGCATCTGGAAAGAAAATTAAAACCACAAACTAGAGGGAGAACCCTGAAGATTCGCAGCTGGAAAAGTTTTCAGCTTTCAAATTTGTTGATGCAAAAATTTCAAAAACCATACAGATGATAAAAAGAGCTGCATGAGGTACTCTTCAGCTTAAATAACTAATCAAAAGGGCACCTTTTTCATTAAAGAAAGTACGTTAGGGATATTAAATGGCCTGTACTTTCAAATGGTCATGTCAGCTCAGCAAGAGTGTATGCAAATTAAATAAAAACCCTGTGGCCAAATGTCTCCCCTAAACATTACAAAAGGAAGCACAACACGCATGTCAATTTTATGATATATCTTCAACATGTTACCTGCTTTGTATTTGCAGTTACTGTTGATTTTATTACATATATAGTGAAATACGCAGAAAACAATATCATAACTAACTGCTTTTTATACTATACCATGGCACATCTGTCAAATCCTCAAATTTCTATGCAAACTTTTGTACTCTGCTAATTAGCTTAAATGCACATTTGTGAATCTCATTCTTCAATGGTTCAAAATGGGTTAGGTTCAAAACTTCAAAACAGATTAGGTAAACCATTGCAGCCTCCCAGATGCATACAATCTGAATATGAAGCTTTAGTTCACGAAGAAATGTGTCAAATGAACTTTGTTTCATTTAGCTGCTTAATATTCATATTCCAGTTCATTTAAGTATAATATGATATTTTATTTCATTGGCTATATATATTTAATCCCTAAGAGACCATTTTCTAATTCTACCATCTTCAATCACTTAAACCTTGAGATAAATCTCATAGCGTTACTTCTCTCTGAATGATTGCATCTTCAAATGCCTATAAGCAAGTATGTGCATTTCTATGAATTTTTAATTCTTTTTTCCAGACACAAGATTCTATAAGTTCACTTTTCAACAGTATGTGTACTTTTTCAAAATGATTTTATTAACAAATTCAGTACGTATTTTGCCCATTTTTTTGTCAGTTTTCAACTAATACAAAGGTGACCAATGAAGACAGTAGTACATTGTTCCTTCAATGGCTATAGACTGATATCAGATCATTACCTCAAAACAGCCAAGTACAGAAGACAGAAGTACAACTGGTATAATAGATTTTCACTAGTAAATAAACCTATGTTCTGATTTTACAAAGTTTTCAGCAGATACTTCACTTAATATCATAGACAATTTCAAAAAATCTGGAAACAAAAAAAAAGAATTGCAACTGCATGTAGTTGAAATATTCTGCTTGTTAACAATGCAACAAAATTAAAGTGGATTGCTTACTCAGCTAAATTAACCTTTCAAACATCAGACATCTTGAGATACACACATATACACTCTTGTTTTCTATTCTAACATTTCTTATATGAAAAATATTCATAAACACTGTTTGGCTAATTTAGTTAAGAACCAATATTCTGAAAGAATTCTTGCAGCAGCAGCTAATTTTCCTTACATGCAATTTAGAGCACAGCCCAAATTCTTCTGAAGCATTTGGGGCCTAAGCCATAAAGAATCAAACCAATTTCTTGATAAAGTCTGCGTATGGGAAAAAACTTGACTGTCTCTGGAAAGTTGTTGATATTTAAGACAAGAACTTTGAAGAAGTTTCCATGACGGGAAAGCTCGCAAAATGTTCAGACTGAAATAATTTTTGAGATTTGCATAATTGCTTATACAAAAGTGTATTTCTGTGCTAAACTTGAAACCTGTTATGATTTTATTTGCAGTTAACACTGATTTTACTTTGAACATATACTCTTAATAAACATACAGTATACAATATGACAGATTACTTCAACTGAATGGAAGTTTATACTTCCCTTAAAGGATTCTGCAGATTTTACGACATGAACCACAGAAGTGCAATCAAAACAGCTAGTGAAAGTCAGCTCAAATGACAGTGTGAAATGGAAGCTTTGCATTGAATTCTCTCAGATGCAATGAGTCTGATGAAATTGGGCATTACACACAGCAAAGGCAAAAAAGCAACATCACTAAAAATCTATCAAAACCACAACTGAATACTCTCCGAATTGCAAAACAACTACGTATGACAAGCTAGTTGTATGTTTCAGCCTAGGCATTTTTAGCTCTCATTTGTTTTGCTAGAGCTATGCTAATGTATTTAAAATAACTAGGATTCTGTTTACTTTAGTCAAGTAAAACACTGAGTTATACAATAGTGGATTTTTCAATATTAGTATACTTTTCTTTCTGATTTCAATATCAAATGCATAATCAAGGATGCTGAGCCATATTACAATTTTCAAATAAAAAGGTTTCAGAAATAGAATTTTTTAATGCAAATTCAAACACTGCTATTTTGTGCTGTGCATTTTTATAATTGACTATTTACATTCAAAAGACGAGGTCCAGCTGTGTCACTTTGTTTTGTTTTGTTTTTTTTCTTATCTGGCCATAAAACTCTTCCAACTGTTTCAATGTTACATATGATTCATACGGCCAGATCATGTTAGCATGCATTGAAGGAAAAAGCTATCATCATGGTTGTACTTCGTTTTGCAACATGCCTATAGTTTTGTGATTGCAGGTGTTGATATGTAATGTAGCATGAACCAAATACATAGAACTTTTGTAACCACAAGGACCATTATTCACTGCTGCATGGAAGATCCAGTGCTCTTACATTAATCATCTTTTCTGCCAGTTGTGATATGCCCATTAAGCTGATCATTCCTGTAAATAACAAAGTCAAGGAGCATTAGAGTTCTGAGGGTTGCTTATGGGAAGAAAAATCTCAGAATGTGTATTTTGCAAAGGACCAGGGAGACTTTCAGCTTCCTATTGCACCAAGTTACAATCCTTAGCATATACTAACAAAACTGATAAAGATTCCTACTAAATGCAATAAAAACACCTTTTTCTCCACATATCTTAACACACCAGGTCTTAAAGACTCTTCCAAATACAAATATCCATTACTGCATGTATTTTATAATTAACATTAATATATTTAATGTTTTTGTGAGTGCAGTGTCTAGATTGTGCTGGCTTGAAATATGGTATAATTTAAGAAGTGGAGCAGGAAACTTTAAATTCAATATGACTGCACACAAGTGTAAGTTCAGAGTTTTGGACTTCTTTTGCAATGTGGTACTTCCACGTTCATTCAATTTCTTTCAAAGTAACAGAATCTTATTGTGATCAGTCAGAGATCATGCAGCATAAACGCAATTTCAGTAAATATGAAATGTTCCATGATATAATTCTCAACCTTTTATAAAAAAGTTATAAAGTAACAGATCACAGTGAAAGACTCCTGCACTGACTTCTTTCTTAGGCATTAGATAACTTGATGATACTTGAATGACTACAGCCTGATTCGTGGCACAGCTCTGCTGAAGCAAATGGAAGCTCACAGTACACTAAGGAAGTTCACAATACTTGTTAGGCTTTACACATCCTACAGTTAAAGCTCTTGGAAATGAATTGCCTCACAGATTGATGAAAGTGAGAGACTTTAGCACACAATGCTGTTTGCACCCAACTGGGGCCATTATCGTTCATTACAGATTTTTTTTTCCTTCCTTTCTTAGCTAAGTAGCAATAATTTTCACTGCACAATTAAGGCTTCAGTGTACTTTTTTACCCTTTAAATTACTTTCAGCATCAAAGGTGCCACAACATCATTTATACTCTCTTGAACAGTATTTACTTCAGCGGCAGTTGCCACAGAAGTCACAGGGACGTCTTTTCCAGACCCTTCCACACAAGGCAATTCCTAGCAGGCAGAGAGCAACTGTAGACCCACTGTCTACAGGGTGAGTGCAATGCTAGGCACCAGTGCTGAACAAACCTCTGAATGAGCCTCAAAACCTGCTGAACAGCCTCAGCAAAGAGCCTCCAGCCTACGGAATTTGGTGCAGTCACTGTGACAAACTTGTGTTTTGTTCTCTATTCTTCTCCTTAACAATTTCTAACACTTATTTTGTTTTAGGAATTAAAAAGTCAAACATAACCAATATAACATAACATTATTTACCTTTTAAATCCTGATGTTTCTGAATTAAAACAGTGTACGATTAGAGAAATCTATATTACCATAATGGGGTATACTAAACATTCTTTTTTTAAGAAAAAAAAACCTACTTTAAACTGCTTTTATGAAGAATTTTAAAACGAACGTGTTTAGTTAAAAATATTTGTAACATATCTACTTAACTGATTCTTTTTTTTCCCTAGAAGAACATATAAGAACATTAAGAGAAAAAAAAATCTTTTTTTTAAAGCTATGACTACCTTCTTGCATTTAGATACACCAAAACATCAAAAATGTATCAAAGATGTAAAAGAGTGTTTTCACTGCAAGTGCTCTCTCAGTAATATATTATAACCATCTGTTGCATCATGTCGCATATTGACATTGTACACTTTAATTACCACAATTTGTATTAAATTATACCTATCAAGGCATCTCATCTCCTACCAGTTGGTGTGAGCACATCAAGATTCACCTTTGGGCAGATAAAAGCACATGCTGGCAGGCAGCAGCAAGGACACTGGCCACTCACATTGCCCTGTAGTCCTGCAGGCCACGTCAGTCCTTTCCTGCAAGCCTGGCAATCCGCTCCCAGGCTGTGCTGCCCTGCAGCACTATTCAATTCCATGGGCAATACTTCCTATTCATCCTCTTTCCCATTTGTGCTCCCGCCAGCTCATTTCTCTAGCTGATTGAGATTGCTTTGAATAGACATACTTTGCCAAAGTAAAAACAGTTTGGAAACTTCATTTGGTAGATTTAGAACTCTCTCTTTTCCACACGGCTAGTATATCATTATCTTATGCAGGCGTCCAGTGATCTTTCTTACTCACCTGGCTGACTCCCATGCTTTCATCCATGCTATTTATTCTAGAAGGTCTCCCCAACTAAAGAGCAGCTCTCCCCACATAGTTAAATTAATCAGCATGTTTCTTGTATCACCTGGAAGTTGTGTGTTTAGTAATTAAGTAATTTGTCTTCCCTTTCACAACTACAGTGAACAGAAATAGTACCCTTTCCATGGAGACATTTTCCAGTACTGACCATCAGAGCAACCACCCATCTTCAGTATGCCACAAGACACACTGTAAATGTGATCTGGACCCTTTGACGGGTCAATGAATTGATCCCATTTAATACACTCATTTCAGCAAAACATGCACATGGCTTTCACTAACATTTCAGCATTAGTAATTTGCTGCTTAGACATGCGCAGAGCAAAACAGAAAGTACAATTAAGCTTCTTGCTCTAGATGCTTTAAAAGCCCTCTGAAGCCAGCTTAGCTTGCCACTGAGGGAAGGCTCCTCACACAGGGCTTGTATAGGACATCCCTACAGAGCATCCTCGTGCATGGAAAGCCCTACAGAGCCCAGGGCCAAATATGCTATTGTGACATATTGCTGAGAACACAATGAGCATCACTGATACAGAAGAGAGCATCTTTTCTGCCATTCTTAAGGCCCTCACTAACCCTTTAGTTTCTTGATAGCTCAGAAAGTAGGTAAATATACCTCTCCAGAGTTATATCACTCATTCACTTAGTAATAATTTACCATCTCGGTCGAAAGATGAATACACTACCCCCAACGTCAGAACAGTACCACACCATGCATGGTCCCAAAATTCAGAGCAATACCCTTGCATAACAATTCCCTAGATGCTGCTTAAATAGCAAAATTAGTGAAGAATATTCAGCAAGAACTTGAAACTTCTTGAAAACAATGTAAAGAATTGCCATGCTAAAAATGTATTCATAGCTAAAAAGATTTAATTCAAAAAACAATCATCTCACTGATTTTATGTTGATAATTAGTTTTAAAATGGATAATCCAATTCCAATCTTGTATACTTGTATACTAATCATTATAAAAAAGAAGCGTTTTGCTCAAGATGAGGCCAACTGTAAGTTACTTGTTTTGAAATTAAACTTACCAATTTAAAAAGCTCAAAACATGCAGGCACCACCTAGCTGAGCACATATAATTATTTGGAACTCTTTAAAAAAAAGTGAATTCTTTGCAGTTAACTTCCTGAGTATGAGTTCGGAAAATAAACAAATGTGTGTAGCCTAGTTTTGTGAAAGCCTGCAGAACCAACACAACTAACTTGAAGAAGCTCAAAAACAGACAGCCTGCCATGCTTAGCAAACTTTAGGATGGTTTTGTCCCTCCCAGATGAGTCTAAGAATAATCTAGTAATTTTTCATCCTCAGATTTTTACGACAGAACAAGGATCATACTTTTCAGCAAGATTCTTTGATATCCATCATGGAGCTGAAGTAAAGCAGGAATCACTTTTATGAATAGCTCAGATCAGTTCAACTACTTAGAATAATTCTAATAATATCATACAAAACACACATACTGATGACTAAAACGGCACCTCTCCCAGTTTTACAGTAGGATGTATTTTATGTTTCCTTTTAAAAAATACATATGCAAAGGTTATCGTCAGTCTGGACATAATTAGTAAGAGAAGAAAATGAAAAATCGTAACTATCAAGCATGGAATTGAATTATTACACATTTAAGAAAAACAGAAAGTACCTGAAACTGGATTAGAACACATCTTACTCTAAACGGAATATTCACTTAAGCCGTGCAACAAGATACGTATCACAAAAGTCTATTCTTTCTTCAGAACAATCTCCCAATGACTATAAGGAAAATGTGGCATGTATTATGATGACATATGGCAAATTTTACGTGAGGAAGACAGGTTATGCTTTACATCAGTGCCTCAAGGAACGCAGACTACTAATACTGCTATTACCAAGCAATTTAAATCATAGTATAATTATGCAGACAGATGGATTCTGAAACCCTTCTAGTTTCTTTTCAGCATTTAAATTGGAGTGAAAGATAACCAGAGAAGTTTTCAGTTATAAAATGCCTAAGAACTAATGGATGAAACTGACAGAATGTGCAAACTAAGCTTAGTTGAAACAGCTTAAGAGAAATCAAAAAGGAGTATTTTATTCTAGGTACCAGCTAACATTAGCATAACTTTCACAGAGTATTTAACACATGCACAGAAAAAAAAATAGCAAAACAAAATGCAAGAAGAAAGACTTTAACTCAACTACGCAGGTTTTTATTTTACTATACCTGTGCTTACTTCACCTTCAAAAAGTTGAACCTTCCAGAGTGGTGGGAAATAATATTTTTGAAAATACTTCTGGAGCAGCAGGTTAGAGAGCCCACAAGAAAATAAATAATCCTGTAAACGATGCTGAAAACACACAAGACTTCAACTAACACCTTGAAGAGGAGAAAAAAAAAAAAAAAAAAAA
>VZSV01000162.1:970924-990568 GCA_013398735.1 Nothocercus julius | reverse complement strand
TAGTTCTTTGAACTCTGGTGAATTTCAATTACTTTGAAAGAAAGAAATTGCCAACAAATAAATGCCACGACTTGCATAATTTTGTTTTCAGTCCTTTGATGTTTGTCTTGAATTTTACTGAAATATCCTTTCTACTTTTTACCTCAATTAAAACAACGGTTATTTCATTACTGTTAAGCATACTTACCTGTAAATAGGCAGCAGACATACAAAAATCTACTTAGTCAAAACCTTATAATTATATTCAAATATATTGATAAATCTGGGGTCTTTAAACCCCTCCATAAAGTTTACAGAACCATACTGAATACACTGGAAATTCTGGTACCAAGCTTAAGTCATATGACGTTGCTTGTCAGAGCAGTTTACAGAACAGGTCACTAGGCAGCTACATTTGTCATGCTGTATAGTGAACCAGCAGCCTTTATATCCTCAAACACCCTCCACGCACACTTGGCATCGCACTGTAAGATCCCATACTGATAAGTTACAATAAAACTGGATACAGTCAACATGAAAAGACTAGACCTAAGCTAAGCAGTGGGGGCATAAGCCACTGTTCATCACTTTGCCTGAGGGCCAAGGGCCTCTCTCTGTGCTGAGAATCTTTGGCAATGTAGTTATAGCCAGCGGCCAAGTACACTCTGCAGCAAACTCCCCGGCATGGTCCCTGCAGAGAGTGCTGCACTTCTCCTGAGAGGCCTGGGAGGAGCAAGGAGCACAGAGAAAATGGTGCCCTTAGATCTCTACAACAACACTGGATCAAGGGTATTGTCCAGAAGTATTCCTATATTCCTTAATATTGATATATCCATAACTGTACCTAAATGAGAAGTCTATATCCATTAAAATTTGTGTTCTTCAGACAGACATACTATGCCTGCGTATGTAAGTGCAAACATGGAAATGAACTATAGAGATACCCAACAAACTAAGCACCTTAGGCCTGTCAAAACATGCACAAAAGCTCATTTGTAATGTTGTCGATCTACAGATAAATGACTTTTACTAGAATTTCAGCTGAAATGAACTTCGGAGTCATCTCCATGGAAACAAACTTGCATGAATAAAATAAACAGAAAAATATGTGTTGAATGAGTTTCCAAAACTACTCAGAAGCCTTGTGAAAAAGAAAACAAAAAATGGAGAGAATCACATCAGCTAAAAAACCTAAGGTATGATATGAAATACAATATACAATATACAATATGAAATACGATATATGATATAAACTCACAAATCTCCATGCCTTGAAAAGACTGTGAATGTATTATTAGCTCACGACAATAATTCAATATTGTAAAAAGACGAAGCTTTCACCTAGTATTCAGCTACCCTAAAGCTTGTTCATAAAACCAGTGGTAATATTCAACAATACCTAAAAATTTCATGTTATGCCTCCATTTCATAAGGAGTAAACCCACAATTATGCCAAAGTTGCGCACACAGATATCCACAGGCTTTATCCAAATAACTTAAAATAACTTAAAAGTTAAAAAATTTTGTCTTAAATAAAAACTGATAGCATACCTATATGTATATGTATACACACGCCTATATTTCTATACAAATGTAGGCAGATACTAAAAAGACCTATTTAAAAAATATGCTTTGCGTCCCCTCCCCCCCTCTTTTTTTTTTTTTTTTGAAAATCTTAACTCAGACAGTTTAGATTTACTGTATGTTACAGGTGTTACAGGCAGAATCAACTACAGTGACCAAAGTTTACCTTCACCAGTACTTTCCAGAATCCAGAAGATTTTTTTTTTTTTTTTTTTTAAAAATGTCTACAGTTAAAGCCATTTTAAAGTGTGTACAATTAAAGCTAACGGAGAAGGAATTTTAAGTCACTGCTGCTTCTGTACATGGAAATTGTCGCAGTGTGTCCATTAGACAAAGAGTACCTGTATCTGCGCTAATCCCCTTCAAATGGTAAGAAGGCGAAGGAATCAATTTGTGTAAACACCGGCAGAAATTCAAAGTAGTGTACGGCGAAGCGGTATAAAGAAGGAAAGAGAGAGCAGGAGCACTGAGGATAGCAGCAGGCAAGCCTGGCTAAATAAGGGACTAGAACCAATGCGGAAAACCAGAGTGCGAGCAGGCTGCGCTTTCCAGTGCTGCTGCGGGCTGCTTGCTCGCCCACCCTCTGCTGCGAACTGAGCGAGACGGTCACTGCGACTGGTTAGTCGCATGCGACTGGCTGTGATGCCAGTTACGGCACTGTCGCATCACAGGCATCAGCAGGGTGCAAGGCAGAATTCGGATCTTGCCATATGCTGGAAGGGACTGCTGCACAGCATCCGTCCTGCATTGGAATTTTAAGTACTCTCTGAAGCATCTAAGAACTTGAATCACGATGATAAAGACATAATGACAAGACTGAATATCTGACCCATAAACCATATCTGATTTATGGACTAAATTTAAATGAGTTGTTATGGGAAATTTAAGTTCCCCTAATGGCTTTTAAACAGTTTAAAAACGAATTACTGTATTTTTTTGCTTTTTTAATCTCAAATGAATTTCCTATAAATTAGGAAGTACTTAAAACCAAGAGGATCACAGTAACACTTCCAATAGTACATGAGTGATTTACAAGCCTGACATGACTAATAATATTTCAGAAGTTAATTACTGTATTTAATTACTTATAGAATAAAAACTGGGATTTTTTTTTAATCAAGAAACAAAAAAACTGAACACATGTAAAAAGTCAAGAAAGCATTTGTTTTAAAATCAAGAACAATACAACTTTGAAGGCTAATATAGCTTTTCCATGTTCTGTGACTAGAAATTCCTTTATGAGATTCAGCAGTATATTCTAAAACATATAGCATAGCACAACACAAAGGAAAGATTAGAAGACACAGTAAAGAAACTATTTTCAGTTGAGAAAGATGAGACCTAAATATATCTTACTTCTGAGATATGAAAGCAAGTATTTGAATAGAACTTGCTGCTTAGAAGAAAGAGAGCATTCCATAAGGAAATGTACTAAGTACTTTAGTTAGTTCAACTAAAAAGCACACTAGAATACTAAAACACTATGACATATTCCAAACCTGACAAAATGAATACCACATGTAAATATCCACTGAAATTTCAAATAAACTGGTTCACATTAATACTTGCTAGATGATGGATACAAATTTTAAAAGTTTCTAGCAACAGGTTATTATCCAGCTGGGATTTGAATTACCTCATTATTACTGCTATTATTTGCTGTTTATCCTTGGAGCTAAGGGACTTGTCTATTCTTCAAAATGACTTTTAAATCAGACCCTCATTAATCATCACAAAATACAGTGTTATTATAAAAGGAGAAAAATAAAAACTTTAAGACTGAATAGGAATTACTACAGGCAAAAATCTGAATGATTAAGGAAATTTCAGGTTGGTTTTCTATGTAAATTAAATATTTTACTTCTCTGAAGGGTGATCTATACTCCTAACAGTATGGAACAAAAAGTTATACAGATAAATAACAATGATATATGCTATAAGTTATGAACTGCATCAAGTTCTTTTTATTTCCCTTTTTTTTAGTACCTTTTTTTCTTCCATTTGCTTTTTCCTCAGATGTTTCTAGATTAAGATACTAAAATGTACTAGAAATGTGTTATTGTAGAAGTGTTAAATATCTGTATTTTTATTTTGTTTAAAAATCCTAAAAAAAAAATCTAAAAATTTGGTGTAAAATCCTGTGAAGATCCTCATGCAGTACGTAAATAAACAGCATATGTGTACACAGTAGAACACAGCAGAACACAGAGATAACTGAGCTAGCTTTAAACCTGAATACAGTGAGCACTACAGTTTGTAGCACAAAGAAATCAGAGTAATTTACTCTTCTGCCACTAAAACTCATGTCTCTAGCCCTCTCTGCAAAGGTGGATATTTTTGGTTCTATCGCTGCACTTCTTTAATTCCCTTCAGAAGTTTTCTAGATAGAGCTCACTGGGCTAACTAAGTGTATACCAGAAGCCCACTCTCAGACTGACAAAGTAGGAATTAAATCACAGCATGGATCTCAAGGGATGCAACGTTGCATAAGCAGCCTATGAATGTGCTATGATGTGCTGAGGTATGGAATATAAAACACTATCCAGACTGTCAACATGAGGGGGAGCGATATATCCCTCCTGAAAAGGAGCTGGGACGCTCTCCAGCTGCTGCATCAGGGGAGGATGGAAACTATTGAGATCTGGCTATTCCTGGCTATGTTCAACCTTGTTGCAATTGGCCCTGCTCATAGGCAAAGACTGCTTGAGGCAAGTGTGAAAACAGCACCTCAACACGGGCTGCAAACTCCACTCTGCCTACAATACTTGTGCTGAACTTTTTAGTGCATAGGGCCCAAAGGCAACTGTGCACATCTGTAATGTGTCTGGAGAAATTCATTAACAAAAAAAAAGCTAAGCATTAATATGAAAAAGAAATTTTTTTTTTTTTTTTTTTTGAGGCGGGGGAGGGAGGGCTTGTGGGGGGCTGTGAGAAGTGGATCTAGATTAATCAGGTTTAAGCATAAACGGAAGGAGATATTCCCTACAATAAGCTTTGAGTCAAAAAAGCCAAGTATTTCTTTTGAATACTAATCAAACTGTTACAGAGTTCACATAAGTGCACTTACAGATCAAGATATTACTGCATCTAACTGTACTTTAATATATATAAATGCATCTGCATGCCAATATATAGTGAGTAGCCATAAAGTGTGTCAACAAGAGCAAATTTTACACATCTGCAGTCAAAAGGGTATGCTAGTATAAAGGATAATACGTATTTCATATTTATATGATTAGGTACGTGATTTATTGCTTTTTCATTCAGAATAACTACATTACAGACACTTTACATGTTTTAATAACATAAGGAATAAAAATAGATTTCGCACAAGTGAATTTTGTGAACAACAACAAAGACTTACAGGACAATACAAAACAATCTAAATCCTACTTGGTGGACTTTCTTGAAACCCAATTAAGGCTATTTGGAAGTTGTGTAGAAACATCCCAAAAAACAAGTTTCTGTTCAATGTCAGTTACACAATGTTACAGAGTTTACAGGTTAGTCTGAAGAACTTAATCGTGTCACATGCTCATTCATTAGGATTTTTCAGACCAAGAAAAAACAAAGACATCAAAAACAAAACCAGAAAGAGACTGAAAGTATTACAAAAAGTGCAAAACTAATTTATATTGCTTAACTAGTTTCTCATTACTTCTGGATTTGCGTTCAGTCAGACTTCTCACATCCTCCCCAAGTGCATAAATCTTTCCTTCAGTATCTCCACTAATTCCCCCCCTTCTCTACCACAATGCCTCACTTAGCCTTCTTCCTTCCTGCCTGTCCTGAAACCCTATGAGCATTTGCACTTTCCCCATGCGTGCCCAGACCCTGGTTAGTGCTCTGAGTGGTTCTTACAGCAACTGCTGTGATCCTCATCATCTCTGCAAGAACTGACTCGTCAAAACTGTGTGTGCTGAATGAATTCCTGGGGTGGGGGGAAATTAAAAAAACAAATAATAATAATAATTTTTTAAAAAAGGCAGATGACAGTTGAGGTCTCCACACACCAGCAGCCACAATAATCATGCCTGCAAACAAGATGCTTCTTAAGATCACTTGGAGATGAGTTTCCTCACTGTTTTACAGTCCTTACTTTAAGGACCATGTCAATAGCACCTATGAGTATGCTCACTCATTTATTAGTGGATTTCTTAGTCAGGAAGTATCACTTAGTTGTAAAAATCTAAAACTTCATGGTTACATTCTTGCCTGAAGAGTATGTGAAAACAAACTATAGAAAAACAGGTCTGAAACGGGATCTTAGAAATGAATTCAGTCTGTTCTCCTGTTCAGATAATCATCAAACATAAAAGGAACCTACAATCCCACAAGGCATCACGAACTGAAGAATTCTGCAGACCTCAGTGGCAGTGAAGCTTTTGTATTTAAATAAATTCAATGACTGCTCATAAATTCTGCATGCATTTGAAGTGTTCTCTTGTGATCTGTAAAGAGTTACAATTTAGGAGCATATTAATAATTTATAAAAAATGCTTCCAAATGATTGAAAATATCACAGATATGAAGTACAAGAGAAAGGAAGAAACCAATGACAAATTTTGTAGCTAAGAAATCACTGACTATAAGACCTGACAATAGCACATATACTGATTATAAAACTCCTCAGAAAGGAACAAAAAAAAAAAAAAAAAAAAAAAAAAAAGCCAACATTTTTCAGTCTAACTTGAGTGGATAAATAAATGTTCTGGAAAAGTGTGGATTGGATTGACAGGATAAAAATTCCAAAGAAACAACATAAAAAGTTAGTCTTGGTGGGTACTACACCAAGGTGGAATGGATCAGAGGAAAGCACTAAGTGACATAAATCTGACCTTAAATTATAGCATTAACAAAATTCATAAATAATCTTTATGGGTGTTACAACAAGAATATCTAGAAATTATAGTAGTATTTCTCATAATGAGGTAATATGCAATATATGAACTAGAGCTCTTCTATTTGAATAGGATGCAAGGGAAGAGTTCTATTAGATTCTAAGAAAATACATTTTGTAGGTACATATAAATCAGTATGATTATACTCTCAAGTAAACAAGTCCTAATGGAAAGAGAATTAGATTTTAACTATTTGTGATAAAAACCTCAGTAATACATAAATAATACAAAATCAATACAAGAATGTATCTGTTTCAGTCAGTTACAAGTTTATTTGCAGGAGATGTAACACCACTTCTTGCCTTGTTTAATTTCCAAAAGGAAAGCATCATAACTGAAGTAGCGTGTATTTGTATGTATGTTCATATACACAAGGTCTTAGAATGTGTGTGTTCACACTTACTGAGATCACTAGAATGGAATACAAAAACAATAAATAATAACCTTCTATTGAAGCATAGAGATATAAAAAGAAAATCTTATGCAAATAGCATGCTTGGCTTATTTATTAACCATCTCAATACTACCACACAAAAAAAAAAAAAAAGCTCTATCTTGCTGCTAAAAACTAAATTTAAAAATGCTTGAGTAGTGATAGAATGCCAGAGATACCAAAGCAGTTTACAAAGAATAGCTATAGGACAAAATAGCATCATTAGTGTACACAGTTTCCACACCCCTACACAGTTGCAGGCCCAAAGCTAACATTATCTTTCATGGAGATGAAGATGCTCTGCAGAATTGGAAAAATAGTATCTTTTTTGTTCCCGGCAATACAAGTTTCTGAATATTTACCCACCAAAATTTTGAAGTTCATTTTCAAGAAGTTGAAGCAAATAAAGAAGCTTGTAGGATTAAATTATCTCTGATTTTATCTTTGTTAGTAGCAGTAATATTGCCTACCTCAGTATTTTCTTGCACAATTTCCTATCCACAAGACAAGTCTCAACAATAAGGAGACAATGTAAAGTCTACACAACATATATACACATACACAGTATGAAATTCATGTCTTTAAGTGTCAAATTGGCAGTATGTTAAAAAAAAGAATCTTTCTGATCTTAAGACCCATAAAACTAATCTGGAAAACTTCTGTATACTTGTTCATTTTGAAAAAATAGATGTTATCCTTTATTACAATCTTACCTCTTTTATGCTATTCAGGTGACACGTATGATTCCATGCACAGTTTCTCAATATTTTCTTGTTTCCAGTACGACTTTCAAACATTTCCTTCAATATATATAATAAATTCTGATTTAGTACTATTAACAGAACTCCTTAGCTTAATGAGTAACATAAGCTATTTCAAAAGCTATGAGTAACAGCAGCATTGAGGGTTGGTCAGTACTGAGCTTCAAATTCTGTTCTTGGTCTCCCTTTTTATTTCACTATCTTTTCCAAGCTACTTGTAGGGAATTGACATATTACACTCCTGACAATTGATAAAGAGCTACTTTTCTTTTTAGAGGTAATTTAAATTTGTGGCATATTTATAAATTGCTCCTATACAAGAAATTAAACATATTTTTTATTTATTGTGAGTGCAAGATGAAAGCCTACAGGGTTTGTTCAATGCGTCAGGTGGCACATAATATTCACAATAGGAAACAAAACAATGTGGACAAAATGGTGGGGTTTTGTTTTTTGTTTGTTTGATTGCTTTTTTCCCCCCTGCATGAGCAACAGTCTCAAATACGTATTTTCCAATTTGACTAAAAATAAGTTCCTTCTTAAAATGGGTTACAAAAATGTTGGCCACATTAATTGCCCTTCCCTCCCTCCTCTAGTTGTTATTGAAACCCAGGTGACAGCTGTCACTACAGTTGTCATATACTTTTGATATATTAATTCTTCATAAGAATTATGACATAGAAAACTGCCCAGAGCATGCATATTCTGACAGATTCCTCTAGCAACCACCAAATCCAGAACATCTTTGGATTTACGGAAAAAAATAATTCCTATTTTCCTCTGATCTTCCTAGGATATCAAATATTTATTGTAAGTCTCAAAAAAAAAATACATTTGTAAGGAAAAAAAAAAAGCTAAGCAAACAAGCTATGTGAACGGAGCTGTAAATGTAAAAGGTAGTAGCACTTAGAGTCAGTGTGTAGGAAAACCTGAAAAAAAAAAAAAAAAGAAGGAACCTTTGTCACATAATATCATGAGATGACTCTTCCATAATCCCAGCTGTTTCAATGGTTCATTCTCCCAGCACTACTTGTTCCAAAAAGAAAGTGCACAAAATGACTAATTTTCTGGCAGTCATTCATGTTTCTGCTCCAGAGAAAGTTAAAGGTTATTTATATACAATAGAGATCGTACGTTTTAAGAAAACTTACCAGCTACTCTCTCCTTTCCAGAGAAGGAAATAAACAAACAGAAAACCCCCACACATGCAGCCTAGTGGTTGTTCTTGTGGAAAATGTAAAAACAAATCCTCTCTGAGAGGAGATGGAAGTGAAGTCTGTTTTTTTCCCCCTCAGTCATTTACGATAGAGGTAAAACTACTGAAAGTGTCTAAAAGATAAAATCAGATAAAATCTCCCCTCCATAATCTTATGCATTTAGAACTACTTTTCTTAAAAGAATTTGGGCAAACTTCTTCATATTGTGTCAAGCAGAATAACCTTCATTAGACTTCAAGAAAGCTTTTTCATTTCAGAAATTAATATGAAAGTCAACAGCCTTCTTTTCATCAAAGCTGTTTTTATTTTCTTTCCTTCCTCCCACTTTCCTTCTTGTCTCCTTCTCTAATTCATTTCAAAAACTAAAATATGTATTCGTTCAGTCTAGCTTTGCCTGGTGCAGTAGATAAAAGGGGAAAGTGTGAGGCATTGTAGGCTACCAAGCAATTGCTTATGCTTCAAGGGGATTATTATAGGTTTATCACTCAAATATAAAGGCAAACTGCAATTGCAAAGAAATAAACATTATTAAAGCTTTTGCAGAGAAAGTTCTCCAGAAAAAAATAAATATAGGTAATGGAACTCATTTACCAACAATGGGTATAGTAAGTGATAACACATACACCTTTATAAAAACTCACGCATGTATCAATGGATGAAAAATATACAAAGCATATAAAATATGTACATCTTATGTTTAATTATATTTGAAAATATTTCAGGAAAAAAGTTTTTTAAAACTGCTGCCAAATGATGCATCTTAGTTGGATTTGATACACTTTAAATACCTTCTCTCTAGTACAGTACTCCGAGGTCAGTTTTTCATCCTTTTATTTTCTAATTTCCATCCCTTTCAGGTGAAAATCACTTCAGTAGAATAGGTAATTGCTTCTGCTTTGCAATGTCAAACAGTTTGCCTCAGGTTATGGCAGTCTCTAAAATTAAGACAAATTATTTTCTTCTCTCATTATCTTTCTCTCTGTCAAGCATTCCTTCATCTAATCCTATTCAACAGTGTCCAAAAACATACCTTCAATTGTTTATTCTTTTCTATTGTATTCTCATATTTAGTTACAATTTTACTTTGTGTCTTCTCTATAATCCTTCACCTTCAGCTCCAATTTTAAATGTCAAAATTTTACAATGGTTGAAGAAGAAACCTAAGCATGTTGCAATTCAATTGCTCAGTCCACAGTATTTTCAATACCAGACATAAATCTTCTGTTTGTCATTCTATTTTCTCCTCACAAAAAGCCTCTATGGTAAGAATTCTGCTATATCTCGAAGTTGAAACCAAATGGCTGTTTAAAGACTACTAAACACACACTATATTCTTGAAATATTAAAAAGTCTGAAGATAATACTATTGCTAATTTTCATATTGTTTTGCCGTGAAGTTCTAAAAAAATAATAAAAAAAAAGATAATTTAAAAAAAAGTACCATGCTTATTTAAAAGGTAAAGCACAGAACTGACAAATGGAATACAAGTAGCAATTTATGGTGGTTCCTGCTGCTGGGTTTCCAAACTTTGGAAGCAGGAGCAAAGTATCCAATACCTCTGTATCACTCTCATCACAATCCTTATGAGCCTACTTACATTGTTAACATAGAATTGGACTTCCATGTTGAAAGGATTGAAGAAAAAATCTTGGCCTCGTGTTCAAAAAGAACTCTCTCCTAAACAGTTCTGTGAACTTTAGGCCCCCTTTGGCTGGGCAGCATTACATGACTGGGATACTTTGAGGACTATGTAAAAAACATAGTCAAGTTTCATGATCTAAGTAGTAGATTGAAAAAAAAAAAAAAAAAAATGCAGGCATAACATGCATAAAATTCTCACACTACTATATTTACCCATTATAACTTTTTTAGTAAGATCTTGGCTTAGTGATATGAGTTACAATACTGCAACAGAAGATATTGCAACAGGAACGGATTTTCAGAAGTAGAGAAATGTCATTGTATTTATTATTTATGCTAAACACAGATGATGAGGCAGTGTAACATTTATGTTTCAGTATGCTTTCCAATTAACCAAAAAAGTTCAGTCAGTCATTTCAAAGGGATTCTTTTCAACATTCCAGAAGCAATTGCATTATATCATAAATTATTCACTTGTGTTTTTTTTTCCTAAAAAATACATTGTTTATTTACATAGCCTATATTTTAGTCTGTATTTATAGATGTATATTATACATACTTTGTGTGCATTTACAGACTATAATATATATAGTCCATAGTTATGTATACATAATGTTTAGTTAGAGCTGAGTATCTTACAAACATTGATTCATCAAATAAATTGTTTTTTAAAATAGAAAATTGTTTTTTAAAACAATTACCATACGTATATCCTCCCTGAAAAAAGCTCTCAATAATATGAAAGTCTTATTACAGCTTTAATGTCAGATGCTTAAAAACTAGAAATTCTGAGCTCCTGTATATCCTCCCCACAGGTTGTGATCATAATGAATAAGCACACCCTTTCACCCAGGAGTCTTGTAATACTTAGTTTCTGTTCAGACAGGCTCACAGAAAACCTACATTTAGATATTTTGTTTCATCTTTCTCCTATAAAGCCTGGCTTGATGACTACTAACCACATGCAACTAAATCTGCATTCTGAACAAGGCAATTCTCATTTCTCAATCTGTACTTTGCATGTATTGCATGTATTTGCATGATATTAAGTCATGCAACTAAAACACTGGTAACAGACTGGCTTTTTAGTAATTTCCACAGCATTATACAGGACCAATCTCAGAGGATGGACAGAATGCAATTGCAGATCTAGTGATCTCAGATCTCTATGGCCTTAGTTACTATGCTCAGCATCACAGAAGCCACTGAAAGAAGAAGTTTGTTTTTCCATTTTGGGGTACAAGAACACCCAAAACAGATGTAATTTCAGGAGGCCTCAAGAGAATATCCGGAGCTTTTCAGATATTGCCATTGACCCATTTTTTCCAAAGAGCTCTTGGCAGTTTAAAGAGATCATGGTAGACTTCCGACAGATACAAACAAATGACAAAGCACAAGATGGACATAGCTTCTTACAACTATTTTTTCTAATCTTGCTGCCTGAGGTAGGAAAATTACCTCTTCCCTGAACTCCTGTAATTGTTTTAAGATCTAGCTTCAGGCAGGTACCATACTTTAAAAAAAAATTACAATGAACTTGAAGGAAATGAAACCTACTCTACTTAGTCTAGGCCACACTGACACACTATTACCAAAAATTTCCAATAAGTTACTCTGTTACAATCAAAGTAGAAAACACAAAAAGGGCATACGTTTCCTGTATTCTATTTCAAAAAGACAAAAAGGCAAAAAGAAAAAAAATGAAAAAAAAAAAAAACTATCACACTTTTTTGGGGGGAAATGTGATTTTTAACACTAACCAATGTTCATGAATATTATCCTATTCATTAATTTCTCTTAATGCCAATCACATAATTCCTTAATAAGCCTAGAATGGTAAAGAAAACACTTTCTTCTTTCTTGCTTCCTCCCCTCCGTTTCTAATTGTCAGAACAGTTTTAGATGTTTTCCACTTTCCTCACAACATTTCAGGGGCCTGACCAAACAGGCAGGCAAAACTTTAAAAAGTTTAGATTGTGACATCTGGTGTCAAGTGAGACTGTGGGACATCCAAGATTACAAAAGATGTTCAACTCATCATACATAGGAAAAAGATAATCTGTCTGCTGTGATTGACTACTTCCTGATTACAATTCTATTACCTCATTGACAGAAAGAGATTTTAGCCATAGGTTTAAATGCCGTATTCGTGTAAGAAGGTTGGGTTAACAGGACCAAACTACATTTCTTGGACTTACGAACTCTGTGTTACATCCAAACAAAGTCTGGCTATGTGAAAAGGCTGCTAAAATCATGGCTTACTACTGAAGTTTTAGCTTTATTCTCCTTTTCCAATAAGAGTTACATTCTACATTTTTTGAAATTGAGGTTGTTCTACACAGATATTGATCAGAATCTATCCGAGGAAGACATCTTGATACAATAGGCTGCTAAACTGCAGATACATCTGAATCTCAACACAGGAACACACGGCAAAAAGCGTATAGGAATGAATTTTAGCTATTCTTCTAAGAATCCAGAGGATAGAATATGGATATTCCTTACTCATGGTAAAGCAATAAAGAAACAAATTAGCAAACACCATAGACAGGGGACCAATAAATAGGTCCAGTAAGTCATACACAGTGCATATGTGGCTGATATTGAACACAATGTAAAGGAATTTACTAATCTGCAATGGTGCAGTGAAACACAAAGTTCCTAAGAGACTTACTGCAAGCAACACAAAGTAGCTTCAGCAATTGACGAAAGGTAACAGAAAGAATAAACAATGTCAAAGACCTCATAATACTGAAAGACACAAGGCAGTATGAGGCGTAAACGTGTAAACATTTATCATTGCATTTGATTTCTACCCTTTCAAGCAGTTTGCATGGCAGGTAGGCAATTTTTTTTTTTTCTTTTTTTGGTGAAGACAGGCTATCACACACACAAAACATCTAGAGTAACCTTTGAGAATTTGAGGAAATAATAATAAAAATCAATGCATATGCGTAGGCTTCTTACTTTAAAGAAATATAAGACTCTAATATATTACTAAAATCTCTAACCAAATATATTAGAAAGTAGTATGAGAGATAAATCAAACATCTCCAGTAGTCTCCTGAACTACTTTAATGCTGATCTCTGTTGAAAATTTGGATTATTATTGAAATGTGAATTTCACCAAGATTAATATTTTACACTTACAGGAGTACCATCTCAGGCTGGGCCAGAAATAATCTAGACAGAAAACTGTAAGACATCCTAAAAGGTCTTGGCTATTACTTGCTTATTTTCATCAGCTGCTTCAGCCCTTTTTCCATAAAAATCATAAAAACATTAAAAAAAAAAAAAAAACACACACACCACACACACATAATCTTCCATTCTATCACACAAAGAAAGAAATAAAAACAACAATTGAAATTAATTTGGTCAATCAAGTAATTACAGCATACACAGTACTGGCTTTTATCACAGATAACAAGGATTCGATAAGCATTTACTAAGAGGTGTTTGTCGATGGAAGTTTTATATTTTCTGTCAAGAACTTTCATAATATTGAGTGATTTTTTCATCTTGATTTGAAATGCCAGTTTTCCAAATTCTAGAAGTTTCTCTTGTATACCTGATCTTTCCAGGGAAAACAAACAAACAAGTAAACCAGCCTCCACAGACTTTAACACATTGGCAATAAAGCTTTGTAAGAACAAAGTTATTTAAATGGCATTATCTGCTATTTGTCTTATTCTATATTGCCATTTTTTCCCCACTGAGTGCTAATAAGTGCTTGCCGTTGAAGAGGTTTACATTTAACATCTGTCACTTGTATCCAGAAGTAGCACCTACAGGGAACTGTCAAATAGATTGTTATTCTCCTCTGTAGCACCAGCAAATCTGTCTCACATCATTTACATACAGATAGTTATAGGCATTCATCATTTCATTATGCTGACTGCCTCACTATTCTAATGTATAATGTCTCTTTAATGAGCCTCAAAAAATACAATATTCCTTGATTTATGACTGCTTAACTGAAAAATTATACAGATTGACGAAAACTCATCATAAAGCATTTTCTGTGTTCCCACTACCTTGCACTTTAAATTTAACAATGATTCTTGAGTTAATCTCATAATTTGTTTCTTTGACAAAAGAAATGATTAAATTTTAACACACCAGACTTTAGTGCCACTGCCATTTTAATAAGTATACTTGCAGTTCAAAGAGAAAACAATATAGAATTTGACAGTCAAAATCGATCACTTTTGGTGAAAGAAATAAATGTATTGGACAATCAGTTTCAATATTTTTTTAGGTCCATTACGGTAAGCTTCCTGACTTATGTGGAATACTGTACACCAGCCACAAGCAGATACTAAGGCCTGTTCACATTTAAGCAAACTGAACTATGCTTTATTCTATGACCCTCAAATACTTCATACACACAAATGTTTACCACTGAAGAGTTTTGCTGTTAAAAACTACCTCATGCTGAAGTATCACAGATATGCCTAAAACAACAGCTGAGAGGTAGAGTTCATTTACCTAACTGAACTCTGCGCTCAGCTTCTCCTCCTGCATCTCCATGTGGTTACAAAGAATATAGGCATACAAATAGAAGCATCTGTTTTTCCCCTATCCAGGCCAATAAGTTTTGAAAAAATTGCTTTCATCAGAACACTGAAAATAGTCTTTAGAAGCAAAAATTTTTACTAAGCATGGAAAAACAGATGATACCTTGTTTCTGACAGATTTACTATGCAGTTGATTGCTTGTACAATTCAGTGTAGTTAGTGCCTACTTAAGGAGTTGAGATCTGTCTGAATTTTTTCCCCATAGAGATAATTATAATATTTTACTCCCCTGTATATTTTCCACTGACCAACAGTTTGATGGTGTCATATTTGGTCAGTATATGACTATCTCTTCTCTGCTCAGTCACATGTCAGAAAAGTTATTTAGAGATTTAGGATTGACACTTTTCCATCTCCTTCAAAATACCTCCACCCTTTCCCAGGTTCAAAAGTAGTAAGTGCAGATATAAACAGATAAGCATCAATATATCCTTACACTGCTTAATTACATAAGCCTTGCCTTCTATTTGCAAATAATAAAGCCAGCTAAACAGTCTGTATTCAACGTAGTATAAATGTATAAAGAATGAAGCAACAGGTGGCAAGCTGCCATCTCTAGATCCCTACAAAAAATCAACTTAGAGCAAAGAATCATCAAAAGCAACGTATAGTACTACTGCATATTCAAGAGCCATGAAAAAAATCCAGTAGCTGCAGAAATATTAAGATGATAGAAAATAAAGTGCCAAAATTATACTCATCCCTTTCACCCTGACAGACCGTCAAATGCCCAATACAACAAAAATTCTCATTTCTGTTGCTAGATCCATATTTCAGTCATGCAGTAGTCACGCATTGACTACTCCAGTGGAAATCACTGAAATAGGGATGCTGAAGTTAAGAAGTCAAGCTTTTAAAGAATATACCTATATTATGCCCTGATTAAGACACTATTTTTATTATCTATGAAAATTTGCCTGTGTACACATTTCAATCATATAAACACAAGAGTCCATCAAATAAACCAATACAAGATTCTCTCATATTTGATTTCTTCTTCTTCAGTTAATAAAAATCACAAATCATCTATGGTAGTAGGCTTCTGTGTGTTAAATTCCTAACTATGAATTCAGAAAACTAGTGTGCCAACTCAAATTACCTGTTACAAATAAGATAATACAGCCAAAGAAACACATTTACACACTTAGATTCTCATAAATCCAAAATATCTCAAAACATCCATTCATTACTTTTAACAAAAAAAATATAAGTTTTTATGTTAACTAATATCACTGATAAAATTCAGCCTGAAAAAATCTTTATTTACTACTTTACCAATCACAACAGAGTCTCTCTGACTGTCATTCTGACCATCTCAAAATTAATCCTTCTGTACCCCATGATAGAACTGACAAGTACATAACAAAGAACAACCACGGATAATAAGTATTGCTCTGTCTGTGCTATCTAATAATAATTTTGAACATGGAAGACAACGGAGAGACAGAGAAAAAGAGTGATGGGAACTCTAATTTGTTCATTTTGTAATGCTACTTTTTCCTTTTCTTGACTTATGATTGTAAGACACATCTCAGACGATTATGCGTTCATTCAAAAGGGAATACATTTAAATACCACAGGACCAGAAGCTTAGGCTTCAGCCTATTGTACAGAGGGTCCTGAAACCTGGCCAATACTGCTCGTGAATCTGTTTTTCCTTCCCAAACTTAATTTCAGAAGAGACTTTGGGGAGCATCAAAAAATGTTAAATTGTTAAAATCAGAAAATGTTTTAAGTTTCTTCATTGTTCTCTTAATGTTTTGTGTGTATATAAATAAATAGGAGTGCTTCCTTGGTAGAGTACTGAATCACCTAAGAACCAAACATCATTTTACAAGCTGTGTTTCATTCTGTTGGAGCCTACTTACAGTAAGCTGATCCTATGAGTGGATTCAACACTTCAGTCAGTGTAGACTGTATTTGGGAAGAAAATCCAGAATGTATTCTGTTCTTTTGTTTAATTTTCTGTCCTTCTGGAGGTACACCTAGAAAATAACCAATGCAGAATAAGTACAAAAATATACAGAAAATAATACAAACTAAATCATTTGAAAGATTATTTTGAGCAACAATTTATTGCAAAGTCTGCACAATCTTCCCTCAGATATAATTATCACATTATAGAAAATAAAAGTTTAAAATTTGCCCTCATTCATATCTACAGTACTCAAGTGCTTCTAGAGTTCTTCCATCTCATGGCTGGCAAACAGAATCCAACAGTTATTGTTATACCTAAACAGCCATCTGGTGGTCTGAGGGGAGAAACATAAGGACCACAGAGAGAATTGGTAGAGCTTTCTGAAACAGCTTAACTAGGTTTTCAAAGCAGCATGGAGAACAGCAAGACAAATATCTACAAAACCACCAGTCAAGTCCACTTTAACAACAGAGTTAATTCCACTGAAAGACCAAGTAAGAGCAAAAAAAGTGCTACTTGATCTAGTTTTAGCAGTTTCAAACATTCTGCATGAGTCCGTCGCTTGTGCCTCTGCTACAGGTTACCAACTCTGTAAAAGAGGAGGCAGATATTATGCCTCTCTTGGAGATTTTCCAAAGGATCTCCACCAGGTCCTATAACACTTTTTGAGCTCTCTTATTAGCGATATTAAGAGAATAAAAACAGTTGCGCAAGGAAGTGAGAAGTCCAGACTTGGCTATGCCTGTAAAAGTAGGGCATGGTGAACATGCTTTCACCATACTCTTTCCTGAAAGGTTAGAGGTCATGCCTCATCTTGCATCTATGCAGTTACAGTCAGTCTACGAAGTTACAATTAGTCTCGGCGCCTGTGCCTGTTCTTACCAAATTATGTGTTATTATTTTCTCTTATTTCTGAAATTTATTGTAATTATTTTGAATTTGAACCCTGTCTTCCAACATGACTACAGTAAGAGCTGTCTCTATTATAATCACCTAAGCTACCACTGAAATTATTGAACAGTCCTAGACCTGGCACACACTGTTGTAGAATTCCCTCAACTTTTTTTTTTCCCCAGAATGACTTCAAACTGACTCTGAATAAATGCATTTTTTCCTGTAAGTTGCACAGTAACTTGACAGCATGCTGATATACACCATAAATCCCTCGTTTACGTAAGTGCATGTCTCACAAGGCTTCGACAAACTGTTTACCAAAATTATGTCATGTCCTCTACCTCTTAAGGCTTCATGCATTATTTTTTCAGTGACATGGGGTTGGATTGACTTGTTCCCTACAAGTCTATGCCGACAGTTCATTCTTTTACAGGTGCTTAGAAGAAAGAATCTGACAAATTGTTTTAAGTCTCTCTTTGAAATTCAGTTAATAGAACTGATCTACTATTCTTTAGATATTTTTTCAGGCATTGTATTCATCCACCAAACTTTGGAAATTTCACCATCCTTAAGTTCTTCTTTTTTTCTTCTGTTACTACATCTCTTGTAAATATCTTTTTCTCTGTGCACGTGTACCTGCCTTTAGAAGGGCACACAAATGACTGCCTCATAAGATCAAGACAGTGTTGTTTCTAAATGATACAGCCTTGCAGTCAGGCAATTTGTACTGATACTTTCCTAAGAGAAAGCATGACTTTTCATTTAATTATTTTGATAGCAAAAAACACTGTATAAAATACTACTACAGCACTCAGCAAGCTTTGAATTTTCTGTGGTATTCTATGTACTAGTTACACAAAAAGACTAACAAATCAAGACATGTTTGTTTTTGAGGGGGGAATCCAACTGTACAAATATTTGTCCCACCATTTTCTTTGACCTTCCAGTTAAAATTTATTCACAGAGTAACAGTATCTTTTTCTCTTTAGTTCAGTTCACTATAAATTTCATGCAGAGAATGGATTTTTCTATTCTTTCAATATCTCTAAATAGAAAAAAAAAATCTTTGTTATTTTCATTTTATGAATACAAATTATTTCTGTAATATGAACATGGGAGACACTGTGGTGGATATCTGCTACAAGCCACCTGATCAGGATGAGGAAGTTGATGAGGCCTTCTATAGTCAGGCGGAAGTAGCCTCACAGTCAAAAGCCCTGATTCTCATGGGAGACTTGAACTACCCTGACATCAACTGGAAGGACAACCGGGCACAAACAGTCCTGGAGGTTCCTGCAGTGCGTGGATGATAACTTATTGATGCAGGTTGTGGAGGAGCCGGAAATCCTGCTTGACTAACCTGAGCGCCTTCTATGACGGAATGACTAGCTGGATGGATGAGGGGAGAGCGGTGGATGTCACCTACCTTGACTTCAGCAAGGCTTTTGACACCGTCCCTCAAAGCATCCTTCTGGGCAAGCTCCGGAAGTGTGGGATAGATGAGCAGACAGTGAGGTAGACTAGGAATTGGCTAGATGGCAGGGCTCAGAGGGTGGTGATCAGTGGTGCGGAGTCGAGCTGGAGGCCTGTGGTTAGCGGTGTCCCCCAGGGGTCAGTCCTCGGCCCAGTCCTGTTCAATTTATTCATTAACGACCTGGATGAAGGGATGGGGGGCTCCCTCAGCAAGTTTGCTGATGATACCAAACTGGGAGGAGTAGCTGACAGCCCAGAGGGC
>VZSV01000162.1:918975-969674 GCA_013398735.1 Nothocercus julius | reverse complement strand
TCTCCTGCATCTTTCAGCTTTACCTCTATTCTCAGTTTTGCCTTTCTTCTTTCCTCTCTGCTCTTGTTCCTGTTAGGGCTATCAGCTTAATATATTTTCTTTAATCTTGTGATAGAAATTACAGACTGAAAATTTCCTTAGAGCATACTGTATATGTCCAGTGCAGTATAAGCAAAAACAAACGAACAAACCAAAAAACATGCACATGTAGAAGACTAAGAACAAAGTTTGACACAAGAATATAAAACTATTAGTAATACACAGAAGTCTCCCTCATGCAGCCTTTTGCTTAAAAGGCGTCTTTGACCAAGGCATTGTAGAATTTAACACATAAAAATACTGAGACGTATCATCTATCCCTAGTATAAAATTACATTTATATTTGTATTTTGAGTATTACAATAGATCATTTCATAATACTTTCTTTTGCTTTTCCATAATACCCTACCCCCAATATATTAAATGCTTCTTAAGGAAGGCAGTTCAACCCTATACCTCTACTGCTGTAGTTACACTAGCATCCCAGATCATTTTATGTCTCTAGATAGAGCTTAGTTATCTGTTTATCCTGGTCTCCTGCATTAGTTATCTTCCAGCAGCAGATCATGAAGTTTCTTTCCTACATCTCTCATGAAAATATAAAATAAACAAATAATGCAAACCCTAACTTAAAAGAAACCTCTTCCATGTTTGATATTTTTAAGATTTCCTATAAATTTTCTTTACCACTGCAAAATATTAGTCTATGAAATAAAATTCTTTACCACTTAATAAAATTCCTCCCCTGTGACAGCAAGCCCTCACAGTTCTTTTGCATATGCTGAATTTTGCTTACTAGCCTTTCTCTACTTAATCCCTCCCTCTTATGCACTCTGTGTGCCTAATCACCGTTGCAACCTCTTGAACTATACAGCTCAAAAACTTTTTAGTAGACTAGAAGAACAGGTCTAGGAGATAAACGAGTACTTCTGAAAACACTCATACTTCTTGCAATAATCACTAAATCGCCGCATAAGAGGAAAAGAAAAAAAAAATAAAAAATAAAGCTCACAGTGCTCCAAAACCCCTTTCCTCCTGCGGCTCCTGCACAACGCCTCGCACAAAAATGGCGACGCTTCCCAGCAGGCCACGTGCCGCCACTGCGCCTTTGGGGAGCTCGTAGTCTCGCGGGAAGGAACGAGACGGGGGAAGCGGGGTGTGGGCGGGTGCACGCCGCTTTGACGAGGCGCTAAGGTAGCGCTGCGGGGCCGTTATCGGCCATTAGCAGCCGTTAGCGGCTTTTAGTGGGTGGGACTGGGACTATCACTGTCAGTGACAGTTGGTGCCTTCAGGGCTTGCGGCTCCTGCAGGCTTCGCGTCCCGACTTTCAGAGAGCGATGCTGTGGGACGCGGTGGCTGCCGCGCAAGGCGGCCCGTCCCCTTCTGCCTGAGGAGCGGCCCTCTTTGGGGCCAAACCGGGCTGCCTGGAGGTTGCGTGGCAGCAGCAAAGATGAAGAGTGTGTGGCCCCAGTGCCCTGCAGATAGGGGATCTCGTGAACAAACCTAGGGAGAAGCCTGATACACTGTCTTCTTTGCCTCAGTTTTCACTGATAAGCTCATCCTCTGCCTGCCTGTGTTCCAGAGCCTCTTAACAGAACATGAAGATATAGGAAGAGAGGAAGAAAAATATGGAAATCAATTAACCCACTTGAACATACACAAGTTCAGGGGACCTAAGGAGTGACCAGGGGAGGGAGCTGACTAGAGTCAACATGAGGCAGCTGTTTATCTTCCCTGAAGTGTCATAGCGATTGGGAGTTTCATGATAACTGGAAAAAAAAAAAAAAAAAAAGGCAGATAGGACACCTATATTCAAGAAGGAGGGTCCCAGGAACTACAGGTCTGTCAGTCTTACTTCAGTGCCTCGTAAATTTACGGAGCAAATCTCCTTAAAAGCCTTTTTAAACACGTGAAAGAGAAGATAACCGGGAACACAGCTTTACCAAAGCTTGGCCATACTTAACTATACTTGACCAGTGGATGTTGTACACCTTCATTTTAGCAAGGCCTTTGGCACTGTAACCTCTACTCTCCTTATTAGCAAGTTGGTGAGGTGTGGGCTGGATGAATGAGTAAAAGGTGGATGGAAAATTTGCTGGACTGCTGGCTTCAAAAAGTAGTGGTCAGTGGTGCAGGCTCCAGCTGGTGGCTCATAACTAGTGTGTTCCCTCAGGAATCAGAGAAATCAATGCAATCTTCATGAACAACCTAGATGGCAAGACAGAGTGCACTCTCAAAAAAGTTTGCATATGATGCCAAATTGAGGGAAATAAACTGAATTGCTGGGCTGCTATTTACCCTGACTGGAACCTCACGCAATTCAACAACTCTGCAAGCACAGAGTTCTGCATCAGACACAGAATAACCCCATGCAGCAAGGGGAAAAAGCTGGAGGCCTTAATTTTCTGGGAAGCGGCTCTGCAGAAAAAGATCTGGGTGGTCTAGTGGGCAATAAGTTGAACATTGGATGTCAGGAAGAAGCTCTTGCAATGAAGAAGACCAGCTCCATTTTAAGCAGTTTTAACAAGTAGCCAGCAGGCCTATAGAAGTCATCCTTTCTCACCTTGCCACTTCTAAAGCCACAAATGGAGTACTGTGTCCAGTTTTGGGCTTCTCTAGAAAAAAAAATCATATTGACATACTAGAGTTAGTTCAGCAGAAGGCTCCCAAGATGGTCAGGGGACTGGAAAATATGGCATACAAGGACAGATCGAGAGACCTGGGCATGTTCAGCTTGGAGGACAAAAAGCCAAGGGGAGATTTGATCGCTTTCTACAGTTAACTGATTGGAGAGAAGATGTCGCTAGACCTTTATCAGAAGTGCACAGTGATAAACGGTAATTAAAACAAGGAATAATCTGATTAGGTACTAGGAACAAAATTGCTCTGAGGGTTGTTAAATACCACACTGTAACCCAAAGGGGTTGTGGAATCGCCGTTCTTGGGTGATGCAAAATCTTGACAAGGCCCTAAGCGACATGATGCTATCCTCCTGTTTTGACAAGGAGGTTGGACTAGTGCCTCTTTTCAACCATCATACTTCTACGATAAAACCTAAATTTATAGTATGTGCAAGTTTAGAGAGTTTTTGAAAATTTGAAATCAGAAATGGCATTACAAAGTGCTGCTTGCATACAGATATTTATTATGCAATTTAAATATATAGGATGCTCAACTCCTTCCCAGGTATTGGTATCAAATGCATACACGCAGTGTAAGGTTGAATGGGGTTTTGAAAAAGTTGATGCAAAGTATAAGAAAAGAAAATCAGTGTAATTTTTGACGTTTGAGAGTGCTTGCTCTATGTTGCTCAGCACAAGACTAAAAGAAATTATTTAGATTTTTTAGAATAATTTACTCTGACGATCTCTTAATTTTTTCCATTGTTTTTCACACAGTTACTAAGATAGACCTAGGACACATTTGGTTTGGTTAGGGATAGATATACCATTTACAGTATAAGAAACATGTTTTCAGAGTCTTATATAATTAAATTACCTTATTTATTGTTCCTATCTCTCTTTGCCATTTAAAATATGGAAGACACGATTTCATTTTCTGAAAGTATAAATACAGTTTTCTTGTATAATGTATGTTACAGAAAAAAATTTATTTTGGTCTTTGTGGAAAAATGATGTCCAATTACTATCTAAGCTAATTCCTGATAACTCTGAGAAGATGACAGGTAAGAATTAAACTGAAAAAAATAGGCTTAGTAACATGGAAAGTAGCACACATGCTTGCTGCTTTAAACTACCAACTGCTTTCTTTATGATAATTCTAATCATTGGTCTTCACTGCTGCATAGTGAAATGGCACGTTTTCTGAAGCTGGCTTTGACAGCATGAAGCTTTAAAGACTTGACCATTTGAAATTATCAAAAGGAGGGGGAAAAAACTGCACCAAAATTGATACTTAAATTATTAAAATGTTAAGCGCAGCCTGTGATAGCCCCATATCTAACATGAATACTATGAAAATATTATATAGATAATTCTTTAAACAACACGTAAACTGTGAGTTGTTATGAAGCTATAAAAACTTCATGATGCAATTCATGCTGCTTGGAAAGGAAGAGTTAGAACAATAGAAATTTAATCAATATCTTAGTATAAGCACATTATGAGAAATGATATACCAAAAGACTTGCTACCCAATACCGATAAGAAGTTTGAACAGTGCTTGCTTGTATACACTTAGAGCTTATCAAAATGAAAACTATGTCCCTCTAAATTATTAAATTTGCTAAAATGAATAAAGGAGAATGGGTTCTTGCCACTTTTCCCTTGTAAGTAAGTGTTGTTTTTTTTTTAATAAAATTTAGATACTACTGGAGGAAGATGATCACTAAATGTCCATCTGCTGTGGACAACAGATTTCAGGTAATGTACACTTGACTTGGTTACTGTACCTATAACATGGATTAAAATGAAGTGAAAATTTATTTTAAAAACAGAAACCGTTGAATTCTTGATTATTGGAAATGTAGTTACAAAAGAAAGCATGAAGATAGAAAACAAAAATGTCAAATATGCCTGAATCTAATAACATCTGCAAAGCATGACATAAGATTTTGCTTTAATTGTACTGTAACATTTGTTTTGACTTTTACCACATGTAGTCTTTAATGTTCAAGTGATTTCGCAAAAGTCCATTAGAAGGAAAAATATCCCTTACCATGTGCGAAAAAAACTGTGAAAGCCTGTAGAGACAGCACTGAAAGTTAAGTACAGACGTGTGTAGAAACTGGCCAGATGTGGGGCTTTCATGTTACAATGCTCATTATTTTGTGCGACCTGAATATAATTTATGCTTTCAATATAGAGATTATATAACTGAATTGTACAACCTTTTAACACAGTGATATTGACTGTAAATAAGCTTCCACTAACTTTTCTTCTGCAGATTTTTCGGGGTTTTGGGTAAAATGAATATAAACATTCTGATCTCACTGGAGCTGCAATTATTTTATCTTTGTTAACAAAGACCTTCACATATGAGCAGCAATATATTAGAATTTAGTCCATTGAGAGTGACAAACCACGATTTATGCTTTGACAGGATGTCACTGTAGTAGGTATACTGGCTATTTAATATCTCAGGAAGTCTCTTATGACCTTCACTAACTCATAAAAATAAAGTTCGTTCTCCTCACGTAAAAAGACTTATGATAATATATATTTTTCTTTGATTAAAGAGAGAGAAAATTTAATGATAACTTCTTTAGTATAATATTTTTCTTCAGTGTTTTAAGTTAGAAAGAATCATCTTCGATGAATTATATGTAGGGCTTCAAAGCACATGGTCCTTTCAGTATTTCAATGGTCCTCTTTTGGTATACTGTATAAAACCCTCAGAAGTGACATACCGTCAAACTGTCAGGGATCTACTTGATGCATGTCAAAGCTTTGCTATTCAGAGCTAGTGAACCCAGACACCTGAGCAGTAAAAAACATAGCAAAGTTTTACTTTATACCCTTACTGTAATGTATCCATGTATGGCTGCTGCAGCAAAGTAGTAATAGCTCTTGGCAAAGAGCATTCATCTTGGCTGAAAAGCTGTCAGCAGCAACATGGTGGATGTCAATTAGAATAAAGTATGAGGTGCAAGCACATTTGCCAATTACATGCATTAGACCTCATAATGACTGATGTCACAAATGTAGTTTGGTGATGAATTATCTTAAGGACAGTAATTATATTTTTCCATCAGTTGAATGTATCCATTTTGAAGTTACAAAACGAATCTGCAGAAAAAGTATCCCTTTAGGTAAGTACATAAATGTTGGAAAGGTGGAGTGGTTTACACTTTTTTTGCATCTACACCCAGCTTGGACTTCTAAGAAAAATATAAATTGCTCATTTTTGCCATCATATGAATGTGAGGAAAATTAATGTATATAACACTTTTGTAATGAAAAGATACATGAGGACTTTAAAGAGTTTTGTTTTTTTTTTTTTTAAAGAGAATTTAAGTGGAGTGAAAAGATTTAGGCTTAGTTTGGAGAATTAAGTATTCTAAAGCAGAGATTAGTAGAAAGAATTACATGAATTTGAATAAGGGGGGGAAAATGAAATGGAATCAGGCTTCATTAAAATATATTTTAATAAAGAGAGCTATCCTAAATTACACAATATCACTTTAGTAATGTTGCAGTTATGACATGCAGAGACAACTTCTAAAAAGGCCATTTGAAGGATAATGTAGTCAGTCTGTCAAATATGTCAGGAACGTGACCTTTGAGATTTGAGATATTTATGTATGTATGTATTTATACACACACGCAGACACCAAGCACAGGGTTTTGAGTGTGAGAGTGATAACTGCTGCCAGAATGACTGAAATCCACAGATAAACGAATGAACTCCCAGCAAAAATGGGGCTAATAAGTTCACTGATGATGTGTATCACTGTAGAGAAAGGAAATCTTTGCCTTTATGGAAAAAAAAAAAAAAAAAAAAAAAAAAAGAACTGAGCTAGGCCTAGAAAACCTAAATAAGCAATTAGACACAGACAAGGCAGAAAGCATATAGTATGTATATTAACTCCGTCAATAATTTACAATTGAGAGTAGCAGAAGTTGAGAATTTGAATCTCCAGTATTATCAAAGGAGAAAAATATTTCTTTTTAAAGACATTAATTTAGGACACTTAAAATATATTACGAAAGCTTAGACAGTTTGATTAGACCATTGCTCCTTCTAATCTGCTGTCCATTTACTTTCATATTCTGATCAAACTAGTTTCACAGTGCAGAAGGTCTTGCATCAGAACAAATTTAATTTCATAACTCTGTAACCAGTGATGAATTAACAAAAATTATATAGCTAGCTTAAAAAAATAGAATAAGATTCAGAAAATCAGAAGTGGAAGAAAAAGCTCTATTTTGATTTAAAAGGTGCCAGATCTGTGTTGCTTTACGAAACAAAACTAGAGACAAGACTGAATCGGAGGTCATTGGTCAGTGAAAGCTAACTAAAATAACAATTAAACTTTGGGGATTAGCACTATCATTTATACTAATAAATCCAAGTGAAAGAGCATAGATTGCATGACAAAGCATAGATACAGGGAAAAAAAATGTATTTGCAATGCCGTAAGGAAATAAACTGTTATAAATAATATGGAGGTAAATTTTTATGAAGCTCTTGTCCTTTTTTCCAATTTTCCCAGATTATTTTACCCCACACCAGATCTGTACTTCACTCCTTTATCTCTGACATTACCTTACAGATATTTAGTTGATAGCTTGAGTTCACAGTGATGAAACTGAGCTCTTTATCACAGCTTTTTGCATTTCCATTTTTTTTTCCTTGATTATTTTGACAAAACAGTTACTGCATTTGTGATCACATTTGTGATGCAGGAATAATCTTTTACTCAGATATATGCCTAGGCATTTGTGTTAAAAAAAAGAAAAGTCTTGCCAGATCTCATTATTTTGCATTTTGATTTGTTGCAGTATCTTTTTCCCTAACACCTGTAATTGAAAACCTATCTGTTAAACTGGATGTTATTGTGAGTTTGTCTAATTACGCCGCAGTCATGCAGAGCTCTTTGCAGCCTGCCTTCACCCTACACCGTATTACAAATGGGATTGGCTACTGTCTCTAATCACCTAAAGATATGTTAAATTTTCAAGTTAGAATATTTTCATCTTCTTTTATGTTGACAAGCATGTTTAGTAGAAACTATGCAGAAAGCTACATCACTGTAATTTAAAACATTCCTTTTGCATGATACCTGCCAAAAAAAAAAAATATTGAAAATCATTAACTTAATGGAAGACCACTTTCTATATTCCTGAACCATATGTATGTCATATATATATATACATATCTTTTTCTTTTGGAAAGATATTTCTTTTCTTTCTCATGGATGTCTGTTGTTAGTATCCTTGTCACCTGAAGATCTATACCTGTGCACCTATATATAAATACGCAATTTTTATAATATCTATATATATTGAAAGTAGTAGATATGTACTTTATATCCAAATATATGAATATCATGAAATGTAATGGTTATAAATGACAGATAACTCATGGAGTCTCACAGATGGCAAAAAGGGAATCAGAAATATATTTAAGGAAATGTTTCATAATGAGTTACAGTATTTCTGATGTATAAAGCTTTTACTATGCATATCTAGTCATACCTGCATTTTTTTCTTATAAAAAGATAGACTCAATTTGTTTTTCACAAATTAGAAACTATATGTATATATGCTGCTAATTACCAAGTTTCCATTGACTTCAGTGGAGTGAAGTTTCACCTCATATACTGAAAACAGTAGTTAAACTGTACTTTCTTTCTGCATCACAGCATGGAAAAATTCTTACAAAAATCTATTTTTTCCACATTTTTAATAGATTTCTAGATAGCAGTGTGTTTAGGTAAATAGCAAGATATATACTAAATACTAGGTATTTAATATAAAATACTTAATTCCAATTCTCAAAGACTGTAAGGTACCTTGCTAAGAGTCAACATCTTTAAATCTTCTCATTACATATATGAAATAATAATTGTTTCTTCTCAAATTGTTTTCCACATACTGTCTTTGATTAAAAAAAAAAAAAAATCAGTTGCCCTTTTATTACATGTCCCTTTGGAATCATCAGGTCCTTCTGTATTTTTTTTTCAAATATTCTATATCAACATGAATCTTCATAGCAAGTATATGATGATTACTGAGCTGATTTCTAATTTTAATGTTTAATGTGCAAAATATGAATCATATGCTGATTCATAGTAACAATTGCTTTCCTAATAGTGACAAAGTAGGAGCAATGAATAAAATTTCATCTTATTTCATTTCTACAGCAATGCCAAAGTTGGGAATTAACAAAAGAAATGGACTTTTTTTTTTTTTTTTTCCTGAGGAAAGTACTCTTTTAAAAAGACTGGCAAAATGCCTTTCCCCAACTTCTTTTTGGCAAGAATAGTTAGTTTCTGTATCCAACTCATAGAGACATTCTGCATTCTGTTCTTCTTAACAAAGAGCAGGAAAAAAGAATAACCACTTCCTCATTCTGTGAAAGGAATATAGAGGTCCTACCTCTGCAGCCCTCTGTGTACATTATTATGTTTATCATAGCCCGAGAACAGTAATTCCCTCTTCAGTTTCCATTTTCTACCAAATTTATCCATTTTTTATAGGAATAGGAGGAGAATACTGCTTCCCTCCTTTTAAAGTTTCAGTAATATCTGCAAAGAAGCTAGAGTGTATTTCCTTAGTGGATAAATAAGTTACACAAAGGTCATTTTTAAATGTTGTGTTATATACAGGGTAATCAAGTCAAGGTTGCTGTTGATGCTAGCTGACATCTTTTTGCTGTTAATACCTGGAAAAAAATACTGATACACAAAACCGACATGCTGCTGTGTTTCTATTGGCATAACCTTCTCGAACTCTCTTTCATAACCTTTATCTAGAGAATAAAGCAAATAAAGAGATTATATCCATTATTCTATGCCTAAGTGGTAAATAACATTACTCCATATATACATATTGCCAAGTTTTGTTTAGCTTTAAAAATCATCATCATCATCCGTAATTTTAGGTAGACTAGAATAATGTTTTTAGAGTAGCCTCATGTTTTTACATGCTAATTTATTGTAGATATCTAACCTAATGGTAGTAACTCTATGTACATGTATAACACCTAGACAATACATATTTTAAATACATAAAAGTAAAATTTGTCATTGTGAAAAATAAGGAGGATAATACTGTGTTCTGTACTATTATCAATGAGAATGAGAACACTATAGTTAGGACTTGCTCTCAAAATCTGGATTTCAGTTGTTGGGGAAAAAAAAAAAACACAGCATGTCAATTCTGCTCGGGGATGTCACTATATTATAACAAGAGAAAAAGGAGATCATATGATGAGAAAATAACAAGATCGTGGTTAAGACATGATATGGTGAGAAGAGGAAAATAGCAGAAAGGTTGTTTGAGGGAGTGTGGGCTTATTATACGTGCAATAGGCCTTCCTGGAGAGAAGCCTACTCTTTGGACATCTCAGCTATCTCCAGAACTGAAAGAAAAATACTCATGTCAGTCATTGTATTTGGATTAATAAAACATTTTGAGGTTGAATCACGTACTAGAGGCAAACTGTTGCTTCTGTTCAGTGGTGTACCCCATCATAGGAGTTCTTGCATGACTAATTCACAGACATATAACCCTTTTTTCTGTTGTGTGTCTTCCTCCAGAATAACATATGCCACGCTATGTGGGTGGGGAGATCAAATTTAGCCACTCTTATTCCTTTATTATTCTTTTTCAAAATGCCATTAAGATACAGCCTGTAGATGGCTATAAAAATGAGAAATCTGAAAATGACTGTGTGTTATGTCTTGAAGCTGTGCTAAAATTCATTAAAATTATTCAATAAAGTATGGAGTTAATCATTAGTTTCAGGTGTGATATATTAGTGCAATGCTCTGTCACCACAAGAATCTTTGTTCTTTTTGTAATCGATGCCTATGAAGTTTTTATATTAGCTACAAAATTAGTTGTCTCAGAAAGTAGAATCTTCCCTAATAGGGATTTTTTGGCTTTCAAATATACTTGCCTAATCAGGATTATGCAGAACATATGTACCTTGAGCTATGTATTACTATATGAAAAGTCTGAGTCAGCACAATCATTCTATAACTAAAAATATATTTTTGCAATTAGTGTTTAGACAACAAGAAAGTCTCTATTCAAGGCATCACATTCTTGCCTAAAACGTTACCATGTTATAGAGAAGTATATATATTGTACATTTTCTTTATCAATATTTTGATTTTAGTTTACACCCTCCCTAGGAAGAGTGTTCTTACTAAAACATTAGAAACAAACAGAAATCACATGATAAGAGCTTTGGAGAAGAAAAGCAGAAACAGCTCAAATTCATTGCAGGTAATATTCCTATGTTAGGAAAAACAAGAAGTTTGTCTTTGTAGGCAGATGTGAATATACTGGTTTGATCTGTCAAAGTATACTTCTGCCCCATATGCTTCTGTGTTACTATACTGTAGGCAGCTTAATACTGCTACAGGTAGTTTGAGGCAAGGAATAATTAACAGAATGATTTTACATTAAAGTGGATAGTAAAAATATCCACTCGATGATGTTTAGAGACAAGCTTGAAATGCTTCTAACTGGTTTTGCTGCTAACTAAATTTCAGGCAACATTATACTTCCTATCAAAGATACCCACCAAAAAACATCCAAATACTGGTCGGTTGGGGTAACTGTCATGTCACACCAAAGATAAGCAGGTCATTGTTCCAGTCAAGTTATAAAGAAACAGAGCAAGTAGTTCTTTCTTCTCGCTCTTTGATCCTACAGAATATCTTATTGGGAAAAAAAAAAAAAAACAAAAAAAAACAAAATAAAAAAAAAAAGACTTAATCTGTAATTTACAGATTGACTAAATTATAGTTTTGAAACAAATGTTAATGTCTCTCCTCTAATCTACATTAATACAAAGGGTAGGCACAGATCCTGTGATTCCAGGATGTATAGGGCATCTACTAAATGGATTCTTCTGTTTGTGGAACTGAACTAATTTCATTTTTACTGATGCAGTATCTTGAATAAATACTGGAAAATTGACAGTTATATTTGAAAAGAATGAGTTTTTTTAAGTCCAAAAAAAAAAAGCCCTCCCCCAATACATGCCCATTCCCTAACCCCATCTGCTAATAAAACAGTAAAATTAATGCCCCAGGAAACATTTCACATACTTTACAGTGCAGAGTGCTTCTTTAGATTATTACTTCTAATGCTTCTCACAAAGTATTCAAACTCACTGATGTCAAATGACAATTTCCCTCTGCTCTCTGAATTCTCAGTCTAGTCTTCTAAAGGCAAAATATTGTTTCCCCCCTCCCAAATCTTATTATGCAGGATTTTCTGTCAAATCACATTACAACCTTCTTATTTTTTTCTGAAATGTGTGACTAAAACAAATGAGTTGTATCTCATATATATCTTCCAATCTGCTTTCTAAAAGGATATAATTTCTTCAAGAACAAAGGTTCATTGTACTTGTAAAGAATTTTTTGTACTTACAAAATATTGGCAGCATCTTTTCACAAACTAGTTTTCCTCTAGTTGCTCCATGATTTGAAATAGATTTTTTCTTTCAATGAGGGATCTTTCATTTCAATCATGAGTTAATTGCTTTACATGAAATGAGATTATGAAGTGAACAAACATAATTCAGACAAATAGTGAGACCACATGGAATATTTTCAAGTGAAAAAATAGACCACCTTTCTTTGTCACTCATTCCAAATTTTAATCCCTTAGCAATTTATAACTAACTCAGTGTGATGTACAGAGCTATCAACTGATAGCTCTGGGCATACAGAAGGGTAGATGACATAAATTTCTGTTCATAACTATTAATTCCAGTTGCAAACTTCTTTTAAAATGTCATTACTAATACCTATGTGAACATAAGAAAAGTTGATCTGCAAGAGCGATAGAGAAGAAATAATTACAGTTGAATCTATTTTTTAACCACAGTAAATAGAGATTGCAGAACTACTTTTTGAATGTATTTTCCTCTATAGTTGTTTTAATTAAGAAAAAAGAAGTCTGAAATAAAGATTCTAAGAGCTGAATGAAGAACATAGAACTATACAAAATCCCACAAAGTAAAGCAATTTACTTTTTCAGTTATTACAGTACGAAGATACATACTAAAGAAAATATAAAAAAGATTTTAAAAATTTCTTTGAGGACAATTAAGTGTGCTTAAAAAAGAACAGCATTACTATATATTCTCGAACAGTGTAGTGCCCTGATTTCTTCTTCTCTTCATGATAGCACCCACCGTTCAAATTAGTTTCTACAGGAGAAAAATCCTCAAAACATTCATCCAAGAAAAACACTATTTCAACGTAGTGCTTTTACTTCCAAGTGAAGGTAAAACAGACTGTTGGGAGGAGCTTTGGAAAACAGAGCCTCAGAAATGTGCTCCTTCATATGAAAAGTCAAAGTCTGCTTGTCAATGTACAATGTGAAAATTAAAATCTGTATAGTTGATCCATGTGTAGAAAAAGGTTTAGTCACACCATGATGAAAATTAAACAGCGAAATTATTTCCTTCATTTAAAACCAAATTAAGCTGTCATTGCAATTATGTTTTTATTTTATTGTGTTTCCAAAAATCAGTCACTTGTGAGCCCATGTTTAATGTTTATTTAGGAGACTTTTGAAGATGTTTTAAGAGACGCCTGTGTCTTGCATCTTACCTCAGTAGTTCAGAGAAAGTACCTGTATTATATTAGCTAACTTCACTTATATTAAATATAAGACATGATTATACGTGTTAAAATAGCAACAAAGTAATTTTAAGTAAAAAAATAAAAGTTTCCTGCAAATCTTTCATTTCAAAATCCAAAAGCATAGCAAGTCCTTAGTCATAAGCGTAAGTGGCTATTGTGATATAATTGCCTGATACAAGTATTTTTCCTTTGATTCTAAAGTGCTGAGTGATACCTCTGAATTTTATTTCTATACTGAAAACCAAAGAACCACACATAGTACAAATTCTAATTTTGGGTAACAGAATTTATCTTTCTATCATAGTCAACCTTTAATTTATACCAGTAGTAAGTTTGGTGCAGCTTTTGAAAAATATTTTAATGGCTTCTCATTCCATGTTGTTGTTTTTTTTTTTTTTTCTTTCAATCTAATTACTTCTCCACAATTAAGTTACGAAAAATAGAAATCTAAGCATTAGTTTAAGCATAGTTTAAGCATTAGTCTGAGCATAAGTTTAGAAAGAGGTCAGGTTATGATAAGTACCCATTCTTCCTATCTTGTTAAGTATAGAATAAATGACAAAAGGTAACTATACTTGACATTTTACTTGTATTCAATATTAGTTAATTCTGTAAAGTTACAGTAAGTCCATGCACCTGAAGTAAAGAAGGCCATTTCAGTCTCTGGTAAAAATCGTAAATCTCTAAGTGATGATTGTAACAAGAGATCTGGCTATACGGATGTACTTTATTCTGAAGTTATCTTCTTAGCCTCTACCTTGTCCAAGTTTAACTTTGAACCTAAAATAAGTAATGCCTGCCCTCAACCCCTCTTTTAGCCCCTCTGCAATAGCTCTAGTGCTTTTGGTTAGAACAGTGTTGAGCTAAGATATTCTGGGAAGACGTTTGCTGTGCATTAACAGGGAAGACAAGATCATAAAATCATAGAATGCTTAAGGTTGGAAGGGACCTCTAGAGATCATCTAGTCCAACCCCCCTGCACACACAGGGTCACCTAGAGCAGGTGGCTCAGGACTGTGTCCAAGTGGGTTTTGAAGATCTCCAGAGAAGGAGACTCCACAGCTTCTCTTGGCAACCTGTTCCAGGGCTCTGTCACCCTCACTGTTAAGAAATTTTTCCTTAAATTCCTGTGGAAGATACTACATGTAGGATTTGGTATTTCTACTATTAGCAAAGATTTTCAAAAAGGTCATTTTCTTTGGATTTGGCAAGAGATCCTGTAAAATGCAAGCGTAAATCATAAATTGGATGCTCTTTACATCAAAGTGCTTTTGCTTTGACATCATAATCAAGCAGTTTCTTCAGCATGTGCCACTGTTGGCAAGTTGTCTAGGAAAGAACATTTTGCATACCAGCTGGCCAACCTTTCTAAAGGAACTATAATTTATGGGTTTGGGCAAAAGGTAATACCTCATTCTGTGAAATACTTAAATTGTTTCAGAGTAAAGAAACAACTCAAGAATCTTTCTGTAATCTAATTATTAGGAATTGTTTTTGTTTTGTTTTGTTTTAATTTACAAACAGGGTATTGAATAAAAAATAATTCATATACCCATATTATCAAATACAGTTCATATCATTAGCTTGAATATTCTAAATTCGGTCATTTTTATACTGCATTTATTTATCTTAAAATCTTAGTGGTAGTACTGGTATTTCCGCAATACAATTGAGACCAGGATTCCCATAAACTGCAATTTGTCTGCTTTAAATAAATTACTTTGTTAAATTCAGTAAATGGCTTTCCACTAATAGATAATCAGAGATATAGGAAAACAATCAGTTATACTCAAGGATGTAGGAAATATACACATTCAGAGTGGAATGTGTATTTTTTATTAGTTATGGTAGATAGAAGAACTATTATTTATGATCTGATCACTGACATGACATAGTGAAATCAATGTGAATATATTTTTATACTTGACTGTGCAATATCAGTAGATGATGCAATGCTACTAGTCATTTATTTGCCATTATACTTAACTCCTATTCGTAAGTATTTAACCAGGCTTCTGACTACAGAAAATTAGCTTTTTGTAAAGGTTCATATGTGATACATGTAATGTATAGGCTATTTCTTTTCGTAATAGCATCCAAATTTGTGTTTTGTCCAGATAAGAGTTTGTTCCAATTTGTGCAAATGACAACCTCTTTACAGTGAAGCAGAATCACTCAAACTCTTTGATCTGTTAATGATTTGACTCAGAACTAAGAATATATCCTAAACCTGCTTACATTGAGTTTACTATGAACTTTAGAGGCAAAAGATTTGCAGTATTGTCAGGAAAGCTCTTCTGTAGTTTCTTCCTTATTGCTATTGCAACAACAACAAAAAAAAATCACAGAATCACAGAATGGTTGAGGTTAGAAGGGACCTCTAGAGATCATCTAGTCCAGCCTCCCTGCTCAAGTAGGGACACCTAGAGCACGTGGCACAGGAGCGCGTCCAGGTGGGTTTTGAGCATTTCCAAAGAATGAGACTCCACAGCCTCTCTGGGCAGCCAGTTCCAGGGCTCCTAGCGTTCTCATCAGCATATTGTGACCAGAACTGTATGTAGGGCACAGGGTGAATCTATAGTTAGAAAGATACTTTAACCATGCATTCATAATAGAAGAGTTTCAGTATTAAAGATACAAATAACTTTATAAATAATAATAAAAAGGTAGAATCCGCTCAATTTATGGACAGGAAGAGAGGAAGAAGAGGAAACAGTTGCACACTGTAGTGAAATACTAGATTTGTTGACTTAATGCTTTCAGTATTACATCCTGAAAATTTAGGTAGGAGTTTCTAAAACACTATTTTCAGCTGAAATTAACTTGATAGAAATAGACTCCCTTTTCATCATATCTATCCTCACTTCATACTGCGATTCACTGAGTACAGTGACTTGAAAGTCCTATAACACTAATGCATTACTCATAGTTATTGTCACTTACTAAAAGCAGTATCAGAATTCATAGAGCATTTCAAAGCCTTGTTCCTCTGTAGCAACTTTGGCAGAGGCTCTGACATAACAAGAACATGCAGTATTTTCTAGACACTGTAACTTGAAACCCAGAAAGTGGAATGTGTTTCACGTGAATGCTTTTCCACTCTGTTCAGCTACTTAACAGGAACAGGCTTCCTCCTACCTTCAATAAATATAGCATAGAGAAAAAGTGAAACACCTTGCTACACAGACCCTCATAAAAGTGACTGATCATGCTAGACATCCATCCCCAATCCTGCAGAATAAAAGAGGATGATTGAATGAAAGAAAAAAGAAAGAAGCTGGGATAGCTGGGATAGCTAGCTTTGCATGGCATAAGGAAGTTCTACAGCAGTATTTAAGAAGCATGTTACAATTTATTCATTCCTTTAAAACATGAAAAATATTGGTGAACTTGAGCTGGCCTGAGCACAGGTCACCAGACCTGAGGGTGTCCCGGTGGGAGGATGCAGAGCCTGAGGGTGCACCCAGGTTCCTCACAACTGCCCCAACATCATCAAGCAGCAAGTAGCACTGGAATTTGTAACTTTACTCTTTGGTAGGAAAGGGGGGTTTTCAAGCATATTTATTACTTGAGCACTACAGCATTTTTGAAATTTTCTATTTTTAAGTATTTTCTCTACTTCAGATCACAAAATACTGAGAAATATTGCAGAAAAAGTTCCAATCTCATAGATTAGCTAAGAGTCTTAAAGACTCCCATTATGACTAAACCATCTAAAGAGGTAGTCACCAGACACCAAGTGCATTCTTCTCAATTTATTGTATATTTGCATGTAATAATAGTAGAAGTTAAAACAAAATGACACAACAAAATATAAAGCAAAGTGATCTATAATCTCATATTCTCTATATCAGTGTGTAATTTATTTAGGTTGTTATAATAATTACACAATTTATCTTTTAAAATAGTTTTTTTTTTCAAAATAGTTGCATTGTTATTATTGTTATTAAATCACTTGAGCAATGCTTACAGTCAGCTGCACAGCTGCTTAATAAAAACACCATAATAAATTAAGGAATATGTTGCATTTTAAGCCAATGCATTCATTTTAACTTAGGATATGCATTTAATTCTACATTTCAGAAACCTTCCCAAACTGATCAAAATGTGATTCACTGAAAAATTCTGCTTAGACTACCACTATATGATAAAATATAAGGTCAAAGTTCTGTCTTTATCTTAAGCATGGTCATGATTTCAAGACTGATTGATTTTGTAGTGCCAAATTCAAGTACCACTGACCGTTTCAGGAAATAAACCAAGAACTGTGCACCACAGATCAGTTTAGAATACTTCACATCTTTTTATTAATACAAAAAAAAAAAAAAATTGCATGTGAAAATTAGAAAATATAGCAAAGCCCTTACGTGAGCTCTTCTCAACTATGCTGTTCAGATTCATTTTCCAATGAATCAGGAAATATCTTCCTGAAATCTGTTCTATTTGATCAGCCAGTCACAATGCGGGATATTTAACAATACAATTTAAACATATAATTTAAAGCAACTTAATGCTGCTTCTTGAAGAAAAGTCTATGCTTTCTTTTCAATTATAGAAGATGAATTTTTGTGCAATTTTATTCTTTAATTACATTTCTAATTATTTTAAGTTGACTGAACTCCACAAAGCATGCCAATTGGCACACACAGATGCTAACAATTCACTCACTGAACTTCACAAAGCACTTCACAGTAAGTCACAAAATCAAGTAAGCTGACAATACACATTTATTTTTTCTTTCATGTTTAGTGTTATACTCCAAATTGACAGTACTGTAGAAGGAAAACTTATTTCACTTGCAGAATAAATGCAACAAAGAGAGTGCACTCTTCTGATGTCAACACAGGAGAAAAAAATAAGACTCTTAAAAGCAGTTTCCAGAAATCCCACAGTTTATTTTGTACTCTGTATTATCATCTCTGTATCTTAAGCACACTGAGTATTTATTTTCAGAGCACAGCATACTATGTGTGATGAGCAATCGTTTCCGCATTCACAGACACAACATGGAAGTATATGAATGGCTGAAGCTGTTTTAATCCACCATGAAAGACAAATGTTCTTCCCCAGGCTGTGACATTTGTATCCAAGTTCCTAATTGCTTTCTATGCCCTAACAGTTTTTCTTTTTACACTGATGTACTTTCCTGGACTCTTGATCACTCCCCCAGGCCCAAAAATCATTATGGAGTTTTACATATTCTTTCCAAAATTCAACTTTTTCCTACTAATTATTTCCCTACTTCATTCTTTAGTACGTACTCTACAACCACAACTCCACTGAAATAAACAGCTGGATTTTATTAATAGCAAATGGTATGCATAGCAAGTCTATTTTTTCAAAATGATACACAGAAGAAAGCATATTACTGTACTGTCTTTCAATTAATATATTGCAATAAATGGGTATTATTGTATCATATACACTGGATAATTATATATTATTTTAGGCAGGAAGCAATAATGACAGCAGTGTTACGGTTTAGCTCTTACAAAATTCAGGGAACACCATTTAATATTATTTATACCAAAATTATGGCAAGTGTATAGTGAATAAACTTTAATGTCTTCCTATACTAAAAATCAATCACAGAATTAAATGAAGTAGAAAACTTATATTCAAAAGAATCAAAACCATCAAAATGAAGTTCCATTTGCTGTCAGTTACAATTGTGTATATTTGTTTGAAAAAAAAAAAAATTAGGTTGAAAGTCTTGAGTACGAGTTCTCAAATGATTAAAAAAAACAAGAAGACAATACTCTGGCTATATACAGAACTGTATAGAATTTTAGCACAGTTATGATACATAAACACACAGCAGATGTCTATCAAATATTACAATTTTGGGAAATATTTAATCCAAATTTGTAATAAAAGCTAAATAAAAGCCTTCTGGTAAAAAAAAAAAAGTAGCCTTTCCACTGTCATTTGCAAGTTTTCATGGAGTACCAGGATTGTTTTCCTAAATACCTAAATACCAACTATATTCAACATAGGTACACGACACCAGACACAAATCCATAATCCATTTGATGTTAGTCAAAAAAAAAAAAAGTGCCCCAAATAAGGCTAAAACACAAGTCACAATTTCACAGGAGTATATTGTACTGTGGCACAATATTGTATAGGAGTATATTGTGCCGTGCTGTATCTATATTTTTTAGGTAAAAGTTCAATAAAATTTCAATGTGGTAATCTATGAATACCAGAAATATTAAGAACTAGAAAATTTCAAGCTTGTATTCCTGAGCTTGACAGGAACAAAAGAAATTATTTACAAGCAGTATATGTGTTCTATCATAAAGCAAACAGAGGAAGATTTGTTAGAGTAACTTCATGAAGTCTATATTAGGAGGAAATCTGAACAGGCTGGACTGCTTAAGTCTGTTTGTATTCCCTCAGCTTGATTCCCATGAGTCTGATCACAAAAAAAAGATGCAACTGTGCTTCAAGAATGCCAAAATATTCTCAGCTCCTTTCATTGTGTATGTCATTAATGAAACACAGCTTGCCATAAGAGTTATCAGCAGTGAAGTGAAAAATAAATGAATCACTCTGGATGATACTAAATGTGTAAAAGTGAAAGGCTCCAAATGCAACATAGTAGTTATATAATTTAGCAGGCTGTAATTTGTACATCATTTGTATGTTGCTTTTACTCTTCGTAGTTTAAAGACAAATACGGGATTTGTGTTTGTGTGCAATGAGTCTTATCCATTAGAAAGCAAATTAGAGTTGTGTGGTCATCAATTTAAATTTGTATTCTCTTTTCTCCTGAAGTGCCGGTTTTGTTAAAAATCAATGTCTTGGAACTCTATGAGATCTTACTGGTTAACCTCAATTTTGGTTTGGGCTTAATTTGTACGTTTGTTTGGAAACAACAGCAAGAAGCATACTTTGCTATTGGACTTCTAGGAAATACTCTTAACTTAGGTAACAGCAGCTACCACACTAATGTGTTTAATAAGGGTAAGGATAAGCCTGACTTAAGTGTTTCTTCTCTCTTCTCCTATAAATTTTATTATAGAGAAGGTAACGGTGGCACATTAAATGGCTCTGGAGTCTGCAGTTTGATAACAGTTAATAATACTACAAAAGTAACCCAAAATATAGGTATCTGCAGTAATGATAAGCATGTGTTGTTTATCCTTAAGCATCTGTGCTTATCCCTCTACTTCAGTCTGTGCTCCCCTTCCTTCACTTCCTTATTTCACTGTGTCTTTTACATATTCTTTAGCCACTATAAAGCCTTACCACACAAAAATGAGGAAAGACCAGTGCTATCATACAGTCCTCTGGGGTCATCCCACCTACTAATGTAAACAGATTGCAGAGTCTCCAGATAATTGTAGACATATCCTCAGTTAAATCTAAGCTCTGTTTTAAATACAGACTTATCTAGATAGCTTTCTTCTTTTTTTTTTTTTTTTTGTAGTTTCTCGTGTGCTAAAAAAATAGTGTATAGAATGCATTATATAGGTTACGTGTTAAATACTTAAGAAAATTTTTGGAATGAGAATAAACAAAGCTATGTTTAAGGAGCTGCCTGTTTAAGTATGTTCAAATTTGGAATATTTTCTTCACTGTGCAGTGACACAAGAAATGTCACACTTCAGGAAATCTGTGAAACCATGAAGATTTTTAGAAACTTTGAAATACCCCATTCAGCAGAAATGAGCTCTCAAATACAGTGCAGAAGGTGCTTCACTAGTAGTTCTCTTGCTTTAGTAGTAGCACAAGGTATTGATTTTCACAATTTAAAAAAAAAAAAAATTTTAATTGATAGTGTCCCTTAACAATGGCCTTAGATATTATTTGGCCAGTTACTCAAAATGAATTTTGAATTTCCCTACATAAACACTTAGTAGATGTAGTACACATTTAGGATGTGTACTAAGAACAATAGATTTTAGGCCTGAAATACATTTGAATTTGAGTTGCAAAGGAAACAAATTGCCTTGACAAGTGTTGATTACTAGCACATAGTCAGTAATTGTAATTGCATTATTCTGTTACTGATGCAACAGTGCCTGCAGGTGGTGTCTTTTTCTAAGGCATTTAGAATTAAGTTATTTAGAGATTACAGATGATCAAAAAACCAGCCAATGCAGTCTCCATAATCAGAAAGATTTGGAGTACCCAGAAATGTCATTATGTAACAAAAAAAAAAAAAAAAAAAAGGCTTTTAGTATCTCCTTACGAAGGCGAAGTTATTTACGCCTTCAAAAAATACTAAAGAGATGAACAGATTACACTGCATAGAGGTTCTCATTCTACATCCAATTGTCTCAAGAGTATGAGCAGATCAACAACATTCTGATATTATTTTAAAAAATGATATTTATACACTCAAAAAAACCCCACAAACAAAACCCACACCAAGTTCTCATTTTCACCGCTTCTCAAGCGTAGTGCAGGAAGAGGGCAGGAAGAGAAACACATCAAATATGACTCATTCCATCACTTTTTGGGCAACATATAATCAGCAAACAGCTCATCTGCTTGAGAGCAAAGCTAGCACAGACACTTCCTTTCCCCAACTTTGGAATAGAAAGAAATGGCAGGTTAGAAACACTGTTTTCTTTCAGACGCTATCTTTACTTAAATTCTTATAATTTTCCACTGGAACTGTACAGAGCCAGGTTGTCTCCCAGAATACACAGAGGTTGATAGTCCTCACAGAGCAAGCAATGAGCAAGTGTAATGATGGCTTCTGGAGATAGGCTCCCTGAATAGTACTATGTTATGCATGCTGAACTAAAACAGGCCAATTCCTGTTGTAGGAAGCAATGTGAAGCTGTTTCAATCCAGTATGTACCATTAAAATTGCTAATGGTGCTATATAATAATTCAAATCTATTACAAGTTGGCTTCTATGCTGAATGGGTTGGAATCTGCTCTCCGCAAAATGCCACAGTATTATTTATCCTTTGACAAAAGATCAGAAAAGAGAAATTAATATACACTGAAGTTTTATTACAAAGGTCATAAGGGGTTAATACAAGTGTCTCTCAATACTTATCCAGTATTGACATTTGTCATAGTATTACCTCTAGAAATACTTTTATTATTTCCTACCGTGCAACAGTAGAGGACTCAGTATGGCAGTGGCTACTGGCCGGGAAAAAAATACACAGCAAGGAAAATACTGCTGTGACAAGTTTTGTTACTTGGTATATTTATTGAGTAATTATCTCTGATTCTTGAGGTTCTAGTTGCCTCTGTGTTACAAAATCTCTGGCTCAGATGCATCTTTTTACTTGGCAAAGCCAAGAGTGCCAGGGAGAGGAGGTGCAGATACTGACTGAAAGTACCATTCTGTTTGTATGTGTCTGCCAATGAAAAATGGAATTTTACAGAAGCATGCAGAGAAAATGAATATTCCCTCATGCATTAAATCAACAATATCTTTCAGCTCAGTTTGGGCATTTCAGGCTGTTATTCTGTTTATATTACACCTTTCCTCTTTGTTTTGTGTAAATTTTAATCCTGTAATGTTTGTAGTAGTGTTGTAGTACACAATTGTAGTGTTGTGTAATATTACTATAAATATTATAAAAGAAAAAGTACAAATGCAGGCATACTTTGTAAATGATATTCCTGTACTTTGTGTACATCAACAATCTCCAGTAAAAATCTGAAATTTCTAAATACATAATGGAAGTAACTACTTAAAATACTGGCTACAAAAACAATGACTATTTGGTATAGGTACTCTGGGCATTAACAGTATTCATTTCTGTTGACTTGTATAAACTTTATGTGCCTACACACATGTATTTAATGCCATGTATTCAAATTGTATACCTCAGTCAGTCTATTGATTGAAAATACAATGAAACCACAGACATTTTCCTGAATTTGTGAAGTTTTGTTATTTAAAAACTAAACGAGAGAATAGCAATCACCTAATTTGTACATGGGCACTCTCCAAATGTATTTTAAGATTAGAATTCTTAATTTGTCATATTAATGCTAGCAGCTATATAAGTAGATTGTTAAAGCTATCAGATAACAAATTAATCTACATTTAAAGCTTCATATTTTAAGGCCTACACATAACAAACATCCAAAGAGACAAGATAACTTAGGACCAAAATAGAAATATTTTCTTTTTGCATGTAATTACAAGCAGAAAAGTTTTCATTAGGAGGTGCCAAATCTGGCAGCCAAATAAAAATAAGGCTGACACAGCTCCATATCCCCAGATCCAGCAAGTAGCAAGGATGGACATTTATTCCCAATGAACACACATCCACATAATACTGATACCTCTATGCATGTGGCTGGCCACACAGAACTTGGCCAATCTTCATGAGTTTCTTTCACTGCAGACTACACAGTAGTCACACAAACAAAAACCCAGAGTGACAAACCTTCACTCTGAGGAATTTTAGATGGAAAATCATGTCTATAGAGTGGGTTGCATAATACTGCAATGAAATTTTAATAAAAATTCATTTAAAGCACAGTCAGGACAATGCTGTCATTTGAAGTACTACTCTGTACTTAAGGGAAGGGCAATCTACCCTGTTGTACCTATATAATTTATACTATAATCTTAGTGTTTCAACGTTTTTGTTTCTTCCAAGTTAGAGAAGTCTCTTAAATCAATATTCCGTATCAAGAGAGCACAGCAAATCACTCATGAATTAACATGAATTTCTGGGGGAAAAAAAAGTTAAGTCCTATGACAAATGTGCTCTTTCCCCAGCTCAACCTGCCTTCTCACACATAGCCCTATTCAGGTGCTAACTACAACATTGTCTGATCCTGGTGGTTATCTCCTCCACTCGGACATCAACCATCCATAACAGTCCTGATGGCTGCATCCTGATGGGAGGATAAGGCTATGTGTGCATACACCAACCAACAGTCTTTTCTGAATTGAAAGAATGACTATAAGTCAATCATCTTATCCCACGAATACGGGGATAGCCCGAGAGCCCATTGAGCTCTCCTTGCACGGCAGTGGGCTGCACACCAGGATCTCTCCTTGAGCAGGGATGCCTCTCAAGGATACTCTTCAAGGCTGAGAGATCCTTGCCACTACAGATTCGTGGTAAGTGACTATAACATGCTCTCTTTCTGAACTTGTAAACTTTACTTTGTAACTGTGCACAAATCCTTTAGTCATAAACCGTTGACCAGGTCTGGGTCTGAAGTCGTCAATTATAGATCAGTATCTAAATTGCCAAGCGCTCCTACATTAATATAAAAAATAGTCATTATTTGGATGCAGTAGAATGATTTTTTTGAGCTCAGGTAATGGCACTTTAAAAAAGATTTTTTTTTCTTAGTATACTGAAAGAATACTTATATAATAACAAATAGACAACTCCCTCTACACTGTTAAAGTTAAGCAGAGCCTACTGATAGGGCATGCAAATTTTGGAGAGGGCATGTTAAGCAGGTCAACTTATGGTTTTAAGATAGTAACAAAATAACAGAAATGAATGCAGAATAAAAGCAGCTGGCACCTCAAAATCATCCTCCCTGGCAAAAATCTAGTTTAAAATGACAGCGAGGCTGAACCACAGCTTCTAAACATCAGGTGGTTACAAAACCATTGGTTACAAAACTATTACCTACTCCAAATCAGACCTGTCTTCAGACTTACACACACTTAGTCCTCTAGGCTAAAAAAACATACCCTTGTAAGTCCAGGATCAAAACCAAACCAAATCAAACCAAAAAGAACAGATCAAAATAAAGATCTAGAAATCTGTCACAGATTTCCCAAAGAACAAATCCATGCTCCTTGAACTTCAATCTCAGTTGCTCAAACTCTCCAAGCATATTATTCTATTTATTTATATTCCAGAAATGTAGAGAGACAGTGTTCACATGCAAGCAGATAGTTGTTGCTATCTGCTACAGTCTTACTTTGAGACTGACATTAAGTTGTGGATATCAGCTTTCCCCCATGAATGCTAATTGCTGGCAAATACTCAAAAATTACTTGCCAGTGTGTCTTCTTCCCTTGCATTCTGTTGAAAATACCCTATTCACCATCTTCAGTGATCTATTTATTACGAACCTTCAAAAACAAAATTTCTCGTATTTCTTTTTAGCTTCCTTCAAATACACTGACGAAGTTTTCGTGGAAAATCAAACCTCTTTCAGATCTACTAAAGCCTTCTGTTCCCCTCTGCATTATTCTCCATATCATTATTTTTATCTCCTTCAACTTTTTGGACAGGTTCTCTAGTCCACAAAAGAGAAATTCCATTTTTCATGATCAGCCCACCTTTTCACGTATTGAAAAAGTAAGTCATACCTTGCTTTGGCTCCATTATCTGTTTATTAAACATGAGAAAGGCATGCAAAATTGTCTCCCAGGCTGCCTTTCTCATTTGAGGACTTCCTACAGGCTGTCAAAAACTGCCCTATTATCTCAGCAGAAGTCCTTCTTGGAACTCCCCTGAGAGATAGGGCTATCTTAATGCAGGCACAAATCCCAAGTAATGCAGTGGAAATGCAGCCGTGCAGTTTTGCCTGTCCCAGGTTCACAGCCAGCGGCCTCAGAGCCTACGCAAATTAGCTTGCATCTCTCTGCCTACGTCTGTCTCTATGCATTTTCTCTGAGAAACACAGGCTTAGTTGGACGTTGACAGAACGTGAGTCTGAAAACTTTCTTTACTCCAGCTTGAAAATTGTAAACTATTTAGATGCACTAGGAAATGTTACAAATTCCCTTCCAATCTAGCCTCATAAAGCTTGGAAACAGAAGAAAATTCAAAGACAGAAACTATCCAAAAAGTTTTATTTGAAGTTTACGATTCTTGCAATCATCAAGGAACGACTAAAATATTACTAGGAAACATCCTTGTGGCTTTTCCATCCAAGTTTTGCAAAGTAAAGACATTCAAATGAAGTTTCAAGCATACCATTCATTATTAAAAGATAGAGTTATTTTTCAAGTGGTCCAATTAATATTGTCATCTTTATATAATTTTTCTGTACTTAGGTTTATTACACATCTTTTTGAAAAAGATAAATCTTTTAATGTAAAAAAATGTAAAATCTTTTGTGGAATGCAAAAATATTTATACTGCATCATTCTAATTAGCATCAAGTTATACAACAAGCAGTGCATATTGACTTCATAGATTATTCTTCTATGGAATGAGATAACAAATTTCAACTGATCTTTCATTTACATGTGCAAAAAACTATTTTCCCCCAGGTATGGCAGCCCATTAATGCATTCATAATGAATGTAGCTAATATCCTGAAAGCTATCTATTATGTTCCATCACTCTAGCATGTTGAATATTTAATAAATATGTGCAAGATATGCCAAGATAACATGATCCCTATGAACTTTAAAGATAACTTCCAATTGTCCTGTTTTTTTATTATCATTTTCCATATCCTTTCTAGGATTTTATTTCATGGTTTTCTACCATTAAAATGTTAAGACTTCTATTCTTTTTCTGATTTTGGTCCTCCTTCCTTTGAAGTCCTTAAGTCCATTGTTATAGTTCAAAAATGATTTTTATTGATGAATAGTCAGGCATTGTTTCAGTTTTTCCTCTCTGAAAAATGTATGTTATGTATACTAAGAGAAAAAATAGAGGGCTGAAAATACTAATTGAGAAAACAAACAAAAAAACACATTCAAGACAAATTAATAATATAATTGTACTTTCAGATATTTATTATGCTCCAGTACAAATCTAGAAATGACTCAAATGACTAGTGCTGATATAGTCTATATATACTTTCAGAGATAAATGACTGCAGTTCAGTGAAATAAATGAAAACAAGCAGATGAAGGATCTCTCAAATTTCTGCAAATCTAAGCTCATGGAATGTTTTTCACTGGTAGAAATATATATAAACATAGATGAGTACAGAAAATAAGTCTCTGAATGGAAGAAAAAATATTATAGATGCTTTAGAATGGCAGAACAGGAGAGTTCATGAGGAGTTGTGATAGCAAGCAATTTTTCTTTTGCATAATATGCAGATATAGATTATGGAAATAATTTATTAAATATATGATTTTGTAGAAGTATTGGTAAGCAGCAGTCCTTTCACTTGTCCTACACTGCTGAAACTTTCTCCTTTGAGTCACTGCATTGAGATACATACCAAGGCAGACACCCACTTGATCAGAACAAAAGACAGGGGCTGTCTGCTGGATACTTGCAACAGAGTGGGAGCATAGATGCTGTTATGGCTTCCCAGACTGTTTGACTGACTTTTCTCTCTAAAAAGTTGGTAACTCCAGTAATGTAACCCATCACATCTGAAGAGCCACCCAGGCTGAATTCCAAAAATGTAATTAATATTTTCCCCATACTTTCTGGGTTTTTAACTGAAAATATATATATATATTTTAAAGAATGAAATGATTTAAAGGGAAAAAAAAGAAAAACGGTCAAAGCTGCACCCCTTCAGCTTGAAGATTAGAATCTGAAGTAGGATCTTCTAGTCTTATAAGGGAGTAGTAAAGTTAGTGACAAATGATAGACACAAAAAAAATCCTGATAGAAACAAAAAAATCCATTTTTATTTAGAAATAATTAGTAAACAAGTATTTTAGTAGCCAGAAAAATGCCATCTGTTCAGACTTTTCCTAGAAAACCAGAGCAGTTTTTAACATGAAAAAAAAAAGTCTTAAATATATTGAGCATACTAATTTTCCTCTTCTTTCACATTCACGTAAGACTTCACTGGTTTCTTGTTGCTCTAATTTCTTCTTACATATACTGTACATTTCTGTATGACTCGATGTTAGGCCAATTTGTCTTTCAGAAAAAGACAGTACATTATAATTAGAGAATGAAGAGATCTTTTGATTTTTTCTCTGGTTCTAGAAATATCTTTAGCTTCCAATGAGATATTTTAAGTAGGGAGAACATTGGTGTTCCTACAAGCCCCAAAGGTTTTCACATAAAGCAGTAGAGAAGTTCAGTATAATTGTCAAAGAAATTTTTCAGGGCAGTAGGAAAAAAAAACAACAGGAATTGGATAGGTGGTTCTGGGAGATTAAAACAAATACTATAGATATCAGAAAATTTCTCTTTCTCAGACCTGTAAGTGTTTGACACTAGCAGTTTACATTAGAACCAGTGCTTATGAGTCTTCATTCACTGATCTGTTTTTATTGAATGTTTATTCAATAAATGTTTCATTCATTTACTTCGTCTGCTTTTCCTGTTACTGCTTGATGATATTTTTTTTGAGCAGTTGCCCAGCAGAAATTTAACAGTAAATATTATTATTTTATGAGCAAACTTTGGACAAATCAAGCCAGAGCCCACTATTTTTCTCCATTTGAGATAAAATTCAAACCAGAAAAAAACAAAAGCAAGGAGAACTAGTTTTTTGTTTTTGTTGTTTGTTTGTTTGTTTGATTGATTGATTTAGGTTATTTTTCTCTGGGGAAGCCAGAATCCCACCAAAATGCACAGAAGCTTTGTCTACAGCTTGACACTGAATATCAAAAAATAGTTGAGAAAGATTATAGAGAATAGAGATGAATGTGTTTGAGCAGATACTCCTTTTAAAAGCCTTTTAGCTTCAAAGAACAAGAGGAATAGATATGGATATGAAAAGAGGGAAGTTTTTGAAGCAAAAGAAGATGCAACTATTTTTTCATGGAAGAAAAATATCTTCATGAAAAGTCTTAAAGCCAGCAAAGCCTAGCAAAAGTTGCTCAGGAACTGATGCAGGGTCACTAGCAACGCTGTCACATTACTCTGCAAATTGATGAGAAATTAAGTGGCAAAAGAACATCATAATTTCAGAAAAAAGTGACAATGAAATCTAGGAGTTATTATTTTCTGGAGGAAAAAAAATATCTATAAACAGGTCCTGGGAGAATGCTGCTGTAATGAGCTAATCAACCTGAACTATGACGTTAAAGGTGAAAATCGTTTCTGGAAATTTGTGTAAAACTATGACCTGTCTTTTGCTTTGTCTCTCTCAGTTATGAGAAAAAAGGTCAAAGGGGAAACTTAGTTCCTCAAATATTAAGATTATAATTGAATTGAAGCACTGTTAAGCATTCATGTAGTTTCAATGGGTTCAAACAAATTCACTGGAACTGTTTTTTTTTTTTTAAATAAGTTTCAACTGAGCTGACCTATGAAAGGATTTATTAAATAGGTTTATGTATTACATGTAATGTAATATATTGTACATTATGTATTGTATTATGTAATGTAATACAATATATTACATGTACATATTACATTATGTATTACATGTATTACATTAACAGATTATTTGTTACACCATATTTTTAACAACTGAGAACGTATATGTGACTAAAAACTGGTTTTCTTGATTGTATTTACTGCAAAGTATGCAAAATATTTATGCAAAGTATTTATGCAAGGTATAAGTATTTTCTTATGAAATAAGAAAACAATAACGAAACATTTAACTGAAAATTCTTGCCTTTTTTCACATCTTAACACACGTTGCTTATAGGGTAATTTAGCCATATTAAAAAAAAAATCCCTTCAAAAATAATGAATTCAATGTTCTAACTCAAAGAAAAAAGAAAACAGACGTATTCGAGAAAACTCAATTTAATTATGTAGGAATTGGATGGAAATCAAGCTGGACTTTACCGACTTGAAACAGTAAATCTCTCATAAGGAATAGTAATTTTATTTACTGTTATTATATGGTTATTCATTTTCATTACAAATGTCTAAAACACTTTTGTCTTTAGGAATAATATGATGTCCTTTGAAATCAAACAGACCTTTCAAAGACATCAGTCACTTCACTGAGGAAGTATTATAACGCTGTCACTGGCACCCAGGAGATTCCTGTCAGTCTGCAGCATGTTGTCACTACAGAATTACAGTTTACAGTACATTATCAATGCCTGCTGTGTCCTTTGAGAAAGTAAGCTCTGCTGGCTGAACTTTCCAATTTGCTCCCAAAGGCAGAAGAACAAAGCTTTCAAAACTACACAGAACATATTTTATAAAATTCTATAGAGACAAGATTGCATTTATTAACAATGTTATCTTGTATTATACATTACAGCGCACACTAGCAGAGTTCGATATAATTAAGAGGGAAAAAATCCAGTAAGAAATGTCAAAAAATTATGGCCAATACATTCAAAACAAAATAGGGAAAAAAAGCAAAGCTGTCTCAAAGCAGTTCAAACCTCAAAGAGTTAAAAATCTCCCAGCAGGACTGTATCTATGAAATCAGTCACATTTCATCTAGACAATATGAAAGGTTTCCATTACTGCCAAATCTTAATTTGCCACCAAAGAAAGAAAAAGAGATAAAGGATGTTGCCCAGCTCTAATCCTGTAAACATCCATTTTTATTTCATATATATTTCTATTTTATACACAGAGATAGATTCATATTTATGATTTTAAAGTTTGCTAAAGAAATCCCACCTTTCCTATTAGGGAGATGAATATGAGGAGCTTTTCTTCTGTGCGTTTTTGTTTTGTTTAAAGCTTTTATCATATAAAGATTTGCATAAGGGCAAATCGGTGAAAGAAAAATATATTCTTGTATCTCGTGCTGGCTTTTTTGACAGGAAAAACGGGATCTTTGATATGTCCTTTTGAATGAATGATTGTTTTGTTCAGAATCTGTAAGCATTCACTATCAAGTTCTACCTTTCTTTTCTCTTTCCTAAATTTATTAATAGTATGAGTGTGGGTGGAGAGGAGAGGCAGCGGAAAGGTGAAAGCTAGGAGAACATGGGGAAAGCGTGGGAATGTTACCTGTACACGAGGACTGGGATTCCATCAGCCCAGCAGGTGTGGCTTTACATACAGGCTACGAGAGATACTTTGAGACAGACCTTAGTAAGGGTAAGTAAAGGCTTAGGTATTTCCCTTTATAGAGTAGTTTTTTAATATCAGTGCCTTGCTACTCTAAGAAATTTGCTTTGCATAATATATGATTAAATTAGATTAGGTTAGATTAAATTGTGTGCAAATAGTTTATGCTTTCTTCCAATTTCTTCTTTTATATATTATTATATATATTTTTCCCTTCTTCAGTCTTCTTTCTTTGGATAGCACTGGCTATTTCATAGGATTTGAATCTTGATTTCATATCAGACAGTTAGCTCTAGGACAAATATTTGCAAGAGTGTGTGCCAATTTGTGGCTCAAACATCTCTCCTTCAGATCAAAAAGCTCTGGAAAGGTTAGGCACCTCCCATTCTTTTCTCCTGAACATAAACTTCAAAAAGATTGATAAAATTTGTCGCCTGCCTTCCCCCCTCAATGAGAAAAGTTTTACCTGTATAAATTATAAGAAAAAAAAAACTTCAGTTCTTCCTAAATTCTTTTATTAGACAAAAATATCCATCATTTGTCATAAGTGTCATCTCTTCTTCTTTAATGGATAACTGATAAGATTTCTTCCTACTAAGTTAACTTGTTAAAAAAAAGGCAAAAGAAGTCTTCTGTAAAAAAAAAAAAAATAAACCAAGTTATCAGGAAACTTATAATACCATTCTATATACTTGAGTTTTTCCTATGAACAAAAGAAAGAAAATAGCTATATTCATTTGTATTATTAGCCAATACAACACACTGGATATATAAGGAAAGTAGTTAGCACAACTCAAACTTCAATTAAGTTACTAGGAGTTTTCCTGTAGCCTAGAGTGGGGGTTAGTCCCATGCACTTACGTTGTCCTTCTGACATGCTGGCATGTGACATGAGGAGCAGAAAGAGTGTAAAAGGTATTAAAGGCTACTAAAGACTGGACTGCCATACTAGGTCAGTGGAGCCATATCCTTGTCAACAGCTGAGTTGGTGAAGCACAGGCATTATCATCATAAGCCAAAATTTAAACTATTCTTGCCAATGCTTGCCAATGCCGATATCTCATCAGTTTAACTTGAGTGTGTTAGGACTTCTCAGAAAACCTCTCTGTGTAGATGTTAGCTGTAGCCAGTTTTTTTACTGTTTAAATTATTGAGTCCCACTTTTATCTATGACACTGAAGGCTGCCACTAAATTCAGTGGGAGAAGCAGCAGGAGCTGTGTCCTAACTAGATTTAATTTATCAAACAGTAATCCCAAACACAGTTTTTAGGAAACAACAAATTAACAATTCTCAGGACTGACTATATTCATTGAATTCTCAAGAATGAGTATACTCATTGATTTATTTATTGGGTATTCTCTTTAGTACTGATACAATCCTTTTTTTTTTTTTTTTTTTTTTAAAGCTACTCCTCTTTTTAAAGAATTACACAAAAGTGTCACTTTTTTTTTCATTTGAAGCCCTCAGATGTTGTCGATATATAATACCATCTGTTATTCTGTAGAGAATAGTGTTTCATTCAACATTATAGCCTTTCAGATCTTGGCAGTTAAACTATGTGTCTCTTGATCTTGCTCCTAATTTATCTGTAACATTATATTTCTATTGCCTATTTGATTAAAATAAAAACAAACAAAAAACTTTTTTCCAATTTCTGCGTTAAAAGAGATAACCAAGCAGATAAGCCTTTGAGAATTCCTTCTGAAATCAATAAAATTACTGGTGCAAGTCACACGTATGTTTGCCAAACTGTTATTCTTGCTTTGTAATCCAAGCAGATTTCCAGTTCTTTTTCAGCTTTAAATAAATCACGCATGTCATATATAATTGGGTCAAATTCCTTTGCCTTTTTGTATGACACATCCTTGTTCAGAATTGTGAAATCATCTGCATCTTCCATCAGATATTTTCAAGCAGTTCTCTGGGATTTCAAGGGATTTAATTTTTTTTTTATATATACACAAAACAGGCACCCTTTCCTATAAACCTATTTCTTCTAAACGTTCAAATATCAACAACCAAACACAAAAGTCTTACAATTGCCTATCTTTTAATAAGTAGCTTTCCAAGCTACTACTATTAATCTAGAACCCACCACTGGTAGGCATTCCCCACAAATATTTGTTTTTCATTGCTAAGTCTGTCAGACTGGACCTGCAGCCTATCCAGCTTTCTTCCGGTGATCATTACGCACAACTCTGTCACAATCTGACTTCTGGGTTCCTGAAGATGCAGAAGAGCAGGAATACAGGGACATTAATGTAGTCCATACTGATGTAAATCTCTCAGGAAACAGTTACTTCAGTTTCTCACTGCAGTGGATTAACTGTGCACCCTCAGGACGTTTATGGCAAAAGGGAATCATAGTATTCTTCTCCTCGACTTAGCCAGCAAAGCTGCACAGTGTCAGAAAAAAAATACTGGATTACTCTATTCTGCTTTACAGATTTATGATACTGACTCGTAGGAGGCAGTAGAAGAGAAGTGAGTTTTGTTGGAGGCGTACACAGCAGTAGTTTATCACAACAATCACTCGAGTTAGCTTTTTGCAAGGACCACTCAGTGTCCATTGATTATATCCTCATGAAATATGATAACTTGTTACTGACTAAAGAGTCTCAGCAGCATTTGTGAACAAGCTGGTGAAAGCCAATGGCAAGATTTTACTAGTTTTGAATTGTTATGGAAACTGTTGACTTAGGAAGGATTGTAAATTATATAAAACGATACTGCAGCTTTAGTTTAAGAATATATTAATATGTAAGCATATATATAAAAGAATATATATGTATGCACCTAGAGCAGCCAACATAACTTTATTTAGTCCGTGTGCAGTTTTTTTTTTTTTCTAGAGCACACAAAACTATTGTATTACACAATGAGATCAATGTTGCAGTAAATATTTAAGCCTCTCATGTAAGATAACCTCTAATATTTACATAAGAAATACACAGAGAATGGATTAATAATTTCAGTCCGATGTAAATAAATATTTCAGAACAAAGAAGTGGAAGGGGCGTCCCTTCATTGACACACATCCCAACACAACTGCACCGTCAAACTACAAAAGCAAACAGTTAAATCCTAGTTTAACCCATTCAAGAACCACTGGGAAAAAAAAATTACCAGTTCGTCAGAGTCTTAAAACAAAGAAAAGCAAGTGCCCAAATTAGAATATCTATTAAAAGAAATAAAGACCCAATAAAAGTAAATTGGAATTACTGATCATCAAAGCATCTCAAAATAAAAATATGGTCATCTTTTCTTTAGAAAACAAAATCTATCATCTCTAATGTTAATTCATTAAGTGAAGCTGCTTACTTGCTTTTAGTTGTGAAGGATATGTATATTGTTTTCTAGAATTTTAAAATTGGATATGACTGCCATTTTCTTTACCTCTTTAGTTGGGAAGAGAAAGAATCTTCAATAAATAATATCATGTTCATATCACCACAATCCCAAGGTCATTGCAGAGAGAACTAAGAAGCCTTATTTTTTTGTTGTTTTGTTTCTTCTTTTGCTTATTTCTCCAGTGCATGGTTATTGAATTGCTTGGGAAGACACGTACTGTTGAAAACATTTCAAACAGTTCATCAGATCTATTCTAACTTTTCAGATACTCATATGTAATTTGCTCACCACTTGGTCCTCAAGAGGGAGTCCACGTTTACTTGCCAAATTGTGCAACATGCACCCATAATATTTTTAGTAAATTTGAAATTTTGTTTGAGTGCCAAAGAGTAAGTCAGTTCTGATGATATGTTGTGGTAGAACAACCTTCATAAAGAGTTCACTTCAGGCCAGGCTCGGCACTCTAACTAGAGACGCAGGATCATACTTGAAAACCATTGTGAAAATTGGCGTAATTTTTGATACCATCACTAGGATACTTACGTGTTGTCTAAAACTTCGTAACATCATTTCATTATCTCTATCAGTTCTGATTTGAATTGAAACAGTGACATTATCCTTGCAGTAATTTCATCAAACTGTATATCTCTGGTAAAATGAGGACATACATTTTTCTGAATGGATTAACAAAGAAATACCAGACTATAAGCCTGTGTGCTACATCTGCTGTTTCTGCTGCAACGAGTATTTGAGATGATCAGGGATAGTCTTCCTTCCCGTTCCCCCCAAAAACCCACAAAGGTATCTAAATAATGATAAAGGGTGGGTATGGCATGACATAGAGTGCATAAATATGGACTATATCCAAATATCCAACATTCATGTGTTTTTCAGTTTGTCATGATCACACATCATACAGCATAGCGATTCAGCAATGTTCAGTACAAATTACTGGAAAGCAGATACAAGATACTCCAACTCAGCTACTGCTCAGTGCTTTCTCCATTTGTATTAAGGAGGCAACTTCTCCATTCTCATTAGGCAGCAAGATAGAAGAACACATAAGGCTCTGACAGACTTGAAACACAAAAACACCTAGGCTGTAAGCAACCCTGGAGCCCATCTGGGCCAACATCTATTGGAAGCAGAGCCTTAGACTAGTTATCCAGGGCCCTGTCAAGCCACGTTTTTAAATTCTTTTCCGCTGAGGGGATCCTACTACTTCTCTGGGCAACCTATTCCAAAGTGTAATTGTTCTCATGATGAAGTCTCTTTTATTCATATCCAGACACAATTTCCCCTGAAGCAACATGTGCCCATTGACTATAGACCTGTCACTGTGCATGCTTGCAAGAACACCTCCGCTACCTCTGTAATTGATTTTTTGCTATTGGAAGACTGATTAGATCCCCTTTGTGGGGATCGGAACATTTTACCTCCTAGATTGGAAGAAAAAAAAAAAAAAAAAAAAACCAAAAAAAAAAAAAAAAAATCCTTCAACACCTCTCTTTGAGTGGAGTACTTTGGTTCTCTTGATCTATGGCCTGCTCGGGATCTGTCTCTCATTTCAACTCTTGGATCAGAACCACTAAGTAGTCCCCGGCCACCCTCCACTTCAAAGACTTTGAGATTCAGTGGAGTTAGCGTATCCCACAAGGTTTTCCTTCTCTTCTTCATTTTCCTGCGCTTTTGAGATTGCCTCTTACCTGATCAGGGTGCTCCTCGAGCACACCTACATTAGCAGTTAGCAAGGCTGTGCATGTTCTGGGTAGAAACTCAAAGTCTTGCAGTATATGCTCAAGTTTCCCTGGTGCTGAAGATACAGTTGAAGGCATGTCCTGGGTGCCACCTAGAGAGCTTCATTTGCAGTGTACATGTGACGCCCTTCGATAGCCAGCTCTCTACTGCAGGATCCTGCATGCACAGTGCACAGCTAAAGCCACCAGCACGAACTTCATTTCAATACAGTAAGGATGTGCTGTTGATACATTGTCCTAGGAACATAACAGCTGAAAAAAAAAAATGAAATGAAAACCCAGTCCTTCGTTCTTTTGCACCCAGATATAATGCAGATCTACCCATTGATTTCCCCAGCTATAAACCTTTATACTGAATACCTTCCCCAAAATGATATAAGATAGGAACTGAGACAAGTATCTGCAAGTAAAGTTCAGTGGCTTGTGTTCAAACGGTGAAACTAAAGGCATGTAACAAAATCATTGTGGATATGGCTAATAACTTAAAAATCTAAAATAAATGACTTCAGGGAACTTCTACAAGGCAACTAATATTTGCCAGAAACTAATTCCTATACTAGACTCAATGGTGTTTTTCACCACAGTGTAACAGAACTTCCCTTACATTCTCCATTTATTGTGGAGAATTAATATCTCACAACTAGCCGGTGTGGGAGGCAGAAATACCAAATTTGACTCATTAAATGTCTTTCCCCCATTTCTGTATAAATACTTCTAATTCTGATTGGGGCATAATAATGCCTCAAAAGGCTGCTTTAATACCTACTCGCTATACAAATTCAAGTCATCATTTTACTTCACATGAATACTGCTGTAGTGAGACAGATGAATTTTATGAAGAGTACATGCATTCACCTTCAAAGCACAGTTCAGTCTGTTATTCTTATAAAGAGAAATAAACAGTATTTAGCATTTTGGTTACAGCTTAGGAGCCGAACTTCTTTCTTGCTTTGGTAATTAGACAAAATCATCTTTATATGTGAAGCTTAAAAACATATAAATGTCTAGATTTTTAGAATACGAAGAAATACAGCACAAGTAATTAGCATTCCAATCTTATGCCATGCCACCATATTCTTTTCAAGTAAGAAACATAAATAAGCTCTTGGTGAACTAAAAACTTCTGTAGTTTCAGGTTAAACCGTTTGAGTAAACAGCAAATCTGGAAGTTTTTGAATATTTATGTAAAATACTGGAAAATATATTTATGTAAAATACTGGAAAATATACGGAATCAGACAGCTGGCCATTTAATTTACTCTGTTTGTCACTGGAATATTACTGTAAACAACTATATTGGCATCATGGGAGAATCATTACACTCAGATGCAGAAAGCCATTCTTCATGCCCCAAAGAGCTTACGGTTTAAGACTTAAAAAAATACATAACCATATAAAGAATATATTACTGATAACTGAGCAATTTGTCATATTAAATTGGGTAAGATAGTCTTGCTTCCACTGTAGTGTACGTACCATGCCTATGAAAACAATGACGAAGGACCTATCACCCCCACATGTACCTTTCTAAAATGCAGAAAAGATTAATTAAACACTGTCTTAGTAGGGACACATTAGCTTCATGGACTTCAGAGTTGTGCTTTCTTTTCAGGGTTTCTTTTCTTTTTTTTTAACTGGAAAAAAGATAATCATGCTGAAAACTTAGAGGCCTCTGATGGTACCCCCCACATGACATGGTCCCAAGCAGAATTTTACTTTTCTTACTTTTTGTTAGCAGAATGTCAGACTTCAACCATAAAAAGTTACAAGTCTCTCACCTGGTGTCTGTAATGGTAAAATTGGGCTATTTGATCTGTATGGTTGTTTGAATGCTGGAATTCCACATTAATTTAGAAATCCAATTCAAAGTTCCATGATAAAAAAATAAAACCCCTCAATATATTTTAAAAGATATTCTGTTTTTATAAAGTGTGTAAGAATGGTGTGCTGATAGAGAAGTATATCCTTCAATGAACTTATTTCTAAAGTTATTCATTCTTGATGCACTATCCATGACTAAATGCCAGATCTTTTATAGCTACCTTTGGCAGCAGTGATGTACATCTTTTTTTCATTGATTTGACCCCTGGATTTGGGCTCCTGTTGATAGGATTGGTTCCATTTACCCAATAATCATTTTGGTGGAAGAATGCAGAAACAATTCACTTGCACACCCAAGAGCACTCCTGATATTCACTAAATCTCAGAGCAATGATCTTTCAATTTTTTCTCTTAAGTCACATAACTACTTACTGTACAATAATAAAACTACCTAACCTGTTCTAGGTTCATACAGGAGTTGAATTCCCATCAAAAGATGTCACACCAGAAGACAGGTGTTTCTGCTGTCTGGATGTGCCCTAAGCACTGTGCCTGTCTGTGATCACTATTACCAGCCTTCTAAAGAGAGCAAGTTCCTCTCAATTCTGTGTTTACTCCTAGAAAAATATGCCAAATTTCTGCTCTTGAATGTAGAAAGACTTGTAATGTACAGTTTCAAGTCAGCCTCTCAAGCCCTCGAAGAGATGCAGGATCTCAGATAACCCCCTGTAACTAGCATTTGCTGTTAACTAAATGAGTACATCTCAGTGAGCGTGTCGCCCTTTCAACCATTCCACAGTCTCCATGACATACAGTGAAAGCTCAGCTGCTCAAATTAAGCAAGTGGGGTTGTTCTGCTGCATCTCACGGAATTAAAGCACGTGTCTGAATGCATTCAGCAAAGCCAGACCATCTACAGCACAGGCAGCCAAGTGACAAAGTATATTCTAGTAGAACAGACGTCTTCAGTTCAAGTGTGTGCTGTGACTTCAGCACAGTATCAGATAAGGAAAGTAAAGACAGACAGAAAGAAAAATGTCTTGTAAAACAATATTAACCAAGAGCGACACTGTAACAGGAAAAAAAGGGCACCTAGTAAACGAGAGGCAAAGCCATTCAGATTGCAAAGCAGATTAAATTAGCTGCTCAAAGCAATAGAGTAGCCCTTTCACTGTCATTCCACAGAGCAAGTATCAGTGTCAGACTGAAAGGACCATAAAGCCAGTCACCACTGGACTAGAGTTTACATTTTTTTTTAATGTAGATATAAAGAGATATAAAGAGATAGATTCATTACATTGCTGGCTTTCAACCAAACAACTGGCCTACCTAAAAATATTCCTCGCAATCAAGCACCTTTATGTGCTAATTGAACTACCATATAAGATAAATGACTATTATATAAAGTGATTATTGACTACAAGATGCTTTTGATTTAGTAGAAAATGTCTTTGTGCAAGAGCTCTCCAGAGCCAGTGACAAAGGTTACATTTAGCTCTTTCAACACATAGTAAAAGAGAATGAGACTTCTACTGGCCTCCTGTATATCAAATCATCAAACAATGAAAATAAAATTAGGTAATGATAAAACTCATTCCATAGCTTTTCACGTTCTGTCAAAAAGGTAATTTTCAGAGAAGTATACTGGAAAGAAAATTAGTCGAATCAGAAATTTACTGACTATTTCTTTTCTTAGTGGCTACACATGTACTTTAAAGATTAAAGTTAAGTGTAAAGATTTAACATTAGTGAAGGCTGAAAATTCACTGAAGTAATAAGAAATGAATACACTAATTTCTGCCAAGTTAACTGTAAAAATAAATCAGAAATAAAATTCTCTCAAATGAAATTACAAAAAGAAGAGATCCTCTTCTCCACCGATTTAAAGACCATTATGAATTATTTACTTGGAATTTTTACCAACCTGATTATATGAAATTTTATTACAGAGCATAAATGGGGCAATAAGACAATCTGAAAATTGAATCGCAAAACAGGTTTCAAGAGTACTTCTCACCCTGAAACTATATAAAGATCTTGAATTCAAATCCAGATTAGACCAAGCAGTGTGAAACTACAGATGTGTTTCACAAAAACATATAGCCAAGGGTATTGCGGTCCTATTTTATGAAAATGTGTATACTAACAAATGAGGAAATTTGGTTAAGGTCAGCATTGTTCGCACTTAACCAGCTATTCTTGCACTGTAAGCTGTCACATCCATTTTATCAACATTCTCTATACAAAATATACAATTCTTCAGTACTATATAATTCTTCAAAATATAGCAGGTTATGTGATCTACTCAATAGTGCAAGCCTTAAAGCCACTTTTCAGTGGAAAATTGGAGTGCACTTATTTTCCCAATTGTTATTTATATAGGGAGCCTTGAAGCAGAGACTGCTTTTCACATTTTCTAATTTGTCAGCTAGTATTTGCACAAGTCATAACATTTGTTGGTGGAAATAAAGGAGGTTATAATTTCTGTGTGGACAAGATTACACTCAAAGCCAGTAATGAATCTAAAGGATCTTGAATTAAATTTACTCAAATATGTCATAGGATATTTCTCATCAGTCTTATTTAATAGTAGTTTAACAGCATTTTCAGCAAACATTTTTTTTTCCAAAAACCTGATTTTTTCAGACTTCTCAAAGTGATTTATTTTTAGATTGAAGCTATAGCTTCGATATTGAAAGTTATTCTATGCATGCTCTGTTATGTGTTTTTTAAACTCTGGCCTGAATATACCTATGCAGGAAAATTAGCAAGATTGGGTCCTGAGATTTTTTAAAGAGGAGTGATACTCACGGATAGGTGATAAAAAAAAAGGTAAGTAGCTTTAAAGACTGCCAAATATATACCAAAAAAAAAAAAAAAAAAAAAAAAAAAAAGAAACTAGTGACACAAGGCAAAAATCACTGTTACAGGTATGTTGGATGGGACTTTTATAATAATGAACTCATGGCTAGTAATAAGTAGGCTTCTGATAAGTCTATGCTATATATTTTCTTCCGATCCATGCCTGCTATTTGGACAATTTATATATTGTCTAAGAGTGGTTGACAAAGCATGTTGCACTACAAAATGTGAAACCACAAAACATTTAGCCATCTTTCACTTAGTTAAGTCTTTTATTTACATTAAAGAAAATAAAATCCTATCTATCTTCAGAAATTACACCAGAAAAAAAAAGAGTTAACAAGATTAAAATAACCAAAGAGAAACACTGGTCCATCAGAAAACTCTAATGTTAGCTTCTAGTCTATCTAGTTGAGCATTCAGCAGCTTCACAAGCAATTTCAGGACCAGTATTTTAATAAAAAAATAAAACAGACAAAGGCTTCTTATTTTTATAAAAAAAATAATGAGATACTATTAGAAAAGAAAAAACATCTATCTGGAGCAAACACAGTTTCTCTCTTGAGGTAGCATCATGAAGAAAAGTCTAGCGATAAAGATCCTGAACAGAGCAACACATATGATAAGAATGGCAAATGTACCATTGATGGTGGAGAAAATGTTTTCGGCACAGATTTACCTCCACAGACAACATAGCCAAAGCACTAAGGGCTGTGGGGTACACGTTGAAAGCCTTTAAGATCAAGTAAACCCTTAAGTTATCAGTGACTTATTTAAGTAAGTTTCTCTCAGAAAGCTACTTGTATTTAGCAATCTTCATTGCAGTAACTAGAAGGAAATATTAAAATACAGAAAGGATGAATCATGGCAATATTTGCCGTATGCAGTATATTTGGCAGTATTTGTCAGAAGCAAAGTTCTGAGGAACAGAAAGCAATTTGTAGTATCAAAATAACAGAAAGCAAAGTGTATACATTTTTTATTTAAAATAAAACAAATTTTCTTTATAATGTCCTGCAAAACTTATTTTAGTGCATGATTTAGTGCATGACTGCTGATTTCAAGTAAGTACATGTATAATACAGTATATTACTTATATACATTACATATGATAATGTCTTTGAGCATTTAGAAAATGGAGTTAATGCAGAACATGGCCACACAGGTGGAGCCTTTGTAGATGGCACAAGCTACTAGTATCTTAAAATCTCCACTGAATAATGAATTATTTTTTCTAGTGAAGCTTCTAATCCTAGTTTGAATGAATAGTTTATGAATAATATCTCAAATATCTTACTGTCTTATTACATGGCTTGTATTTTTTCCCATAATGAAATAATTATGCTATGGTTGTTGAGGACGTATAAACAAGAAATCACCTACTGATACACAAATCTCTATTTGCTGGTCCCTCAGATTTCAGACTTGGAAAGCTTAAAAACAGTAGGACATACTTTATTCATCATCTTGGAGCAGTGAAGGAATCTTTGGGAAATGTAGGAGAACTTCAGGAATGCTTTTCTTCTATTAGGGTTGATAGTACAGGCAGTTCAATATACAGTATTTTCTACAGCTACATTTTACTGGATGTGTTTTGTCACTGTAGATATTTCTAAACTATGGATAGGCATTTTGAAAATGCTGTAATCTAAAAAGTAAGGACAGCTTTACTCATGGTGGAAATAGAAACAAGGAATTCACTAAAATGTAAAAAGACATTACATTTAGAAGTGATCTCCCAAAAGCGGGATGGATGTGATAACATGACAGCAATGAAGAAATATAAAGTATAGCCTTGATACCTTTGTACCCAATGTGTGTCTTTTCCCTGGGTGTGCTGGAAAGCTTTTCATGAAGCTAACACCTGTTTCACGGATATCAAACCAGCTTGCAAAAAAACACAATATAGTTCTGGTACTACTCTGTGCAAGCATGAAAGCTGAGCACAACTCTGAGCAGATCACATTTCTATGCTAAGAAAGAAGCTTCCTTACTTTTAGGCAATACATTATTTTACAGTATTTATACAGTATTTTAATCTAAATATGTATACATAATGTAATATATAGAGAGAATTACTATATTTTCTCCTCATGCTTTCTTCTTTCTGAGCAAGTTAGTAGCTAAGTAAGGTAAGATGATGTCACAATTAATCTTTACCCAGGTTTACGGCTTATGCACAAGGGTGGTTTGAGGCTCAAATCTCACCCCTAAAATATGAATTTAGGAGGCACAGTCAGACAATGAGTGAATCACGGAAAAGGACAGTTACTCACAAAGCTCAGGATACAGCAGCCAGGGCTGATCACTGAGTTTGATCTCAAGTTGTAAATGCAGCTAACTACAAAAATAGCAGAAGTGCAGTTGCATCTGAGAAGCAGATGACACCAGAATAGGAGAGCAAGAGTGAAGACTTGCTCAAAAAAAAAAAAGCAAGCAAATGAAGCTCTGAGTAAATAAGAACAATGATAGAAAACTTACTTAACAAAGAGCTGTTGACAGTAGATGGCTGCACACTACGTAAGATATATACAAGGGTCAGCTGAAACATGAATACCATATGGGATTTTAACATAGGATCTGAAGGCTGTGAAATTCCCCGAAGCAACACATGGTAGAAAGGTGTGTATATGGAGTGAAAGTAAGAGGATGATAAGGTAGCTAAGCTTACACTTTAAATATGTTTTCCAAAACTCTAAATATAAATATATATTCTTATGCATTTTATTAGATGTGCTGTATATGCAGGTGGATACATTTTGTTAAGAACAGGTAATCTTATGTCCTTTTCAAGGACAACGCAGAAGCTGCAGTCATTAAATATCATACTATCCAGCACAAGAGAGGTCTGCTCTCTAGCTAGGTCTGGAGTTGTTATGGCACAGAAGATTAAGGGCAATAATGAAACCATCACAAAACCTTCTCATAACAGCCTACAGAGGATACCAGGTGCGAGACAAGGTCTGCATCCCAGATGATCCCACCGCTTCTTCCCACTTAAATTTTAATCTCACCCTTACACTGCACCTGCAGTTGCACTAGCAAAAATATTTCAGTGCTTTGAGATGATTCAAAATTTTTACAAATCCTTCTTTTTCTCTCTCTCTCTTTTTGCTACAAAATTACTCAGTCTAGATTGGTTGTCTTTGAGGGATAAGATAGCTTAGGGAATAGGAATTAATAGTCAGAGAATAAGAGTTGGAACAGTTTAAGTTAACTTTCCCGTGAAGAAAAATATCCATGGAACCAAGACTTCTAATGCCATGTGCTGTTTTGAAAATTAAAAGATTCTGTGGGAAAGCTTTATAATGAGGGGAGGTCCCCTCTCACCAGGGGAGAAGCTTTGGAGAAAATATCATTTTCCTTTCTCTAATAAAGTTTCTTATTCATTAACTGAAGATAGTAACCCTCCTTGAGGTTCTTTACCATTATGACAACTAGCAGCTGAACCAAAAATTGACAGACCTCTTCACAGTGTCACCCTACATGACACTAGCGGCAGTGTGAAATTGAGCGTGATCACAGCACCAGTCAATTCTGCTGGCGCAGGGAGTTTGCAGTGCAGGTCAGTTTTATCCTCATGCTCTTGAATCACAGAAATAAAGAAAACAAAGACAGAGGAAAAGAGAGTAGGACAATAGTCTCTAAAAGGGAAACAAGGGCAGACAAATTTTTAGAAATTGCTAAAAGCTCTTCCAGTCCTCCAGGAGCACAACTGCACATGGCCTGAAGTAAACTGTGCATATAAAGAGTAGTTCTACCCACCCACCTAAGAACCTAAAGAATCAGTGCAGTGGTTGAGATTCAGACATTTGCTCAAGGCCCCATAACAGCACATAAGAAGCTCTGGAGGAGACAAACTTTTTACCTAACTTCATATATACTAACATACCATCTCTTACTCAGAAGTACTTTAAAAAAAAAAAAAAAAAATTCTCCTCCTCTCCCTTGTTGGCTGATCTCTTTGTCCTAACAAAGTCTGACAAGATAGTATTTAAAATTTTTCTCTAGTGTTTTTTTTTTCCTTTCCTAACTCCCTTCCTTTTCTTTTTTATATTAAAACCAATCCTTATTCTTTCAGCTCCTACAAAAGGATGACTACTTGTCATCCCCCTTGATTGTTCTAGCAGCTGTAGCTGGTTGCCAATCAGTCCCGTGCAATCTGCTCTCATTCTCTGCCTTTGTGCAATTTCTTTCCTGTTTGCATGAGAAGTCCACGAGCTCTGGTGTACTCACCAGTTACAGAAGTACTTAACTTGTGACTCTGAGGAAGGGCGGCAAAAGCCTAACCCTTATCTCACTTGAGCCATTCATGTATTGCCAATCTTACCTATCCCTGTAGTAAACAATAACTGTGCCATCTTTATTAAATAAAAAAGAGAGAAAAATCATTCTAGAGCAGCCTGCAACAATCTACTTTCCTTTTTTTCCAGAAACACATAAGTCACAATAAATTTTCTGCAAAGTAAGGTAAAACTAGACTAGTTTAGTCTTGCCATTGCAAATTAATGTAGCTAAAAAAGGCAGCTACAATCCAGTTAAATTAACAGTAGTGCTACAATGAGTAGACAGTGCCTTCTTACTCTGATTCACAAGCTGTCATAGAATCATTGTGGTTGGAAAAGACTTTCGAGACCATTTAGTCCAACCATAAGCCCCTCAACACTATATGTCCTTTGCTCACAGCCTAAATCAGTCACATATTTGCAAAATACAAAACAAAGGATGAATCTATATTAACTATTATCTCTTTCCTCCAATGTGGGAGATTTCTCAGACCATCAGCTACTCCATTTAGATTCTCAACCCTGAATTTTGTCCTCTTCATCATAATAACTAGTTTGAAATGTCAAAAAGAAGCCTTAAGCCTTAAGCCAAAAAGAAGCCTTAAGAAGGCTTCTATGTTCTTTTAAATGTAGTTTTTTTTTTATGCCAATATAACAGAAAATTAGTTTTGGTAATCTTGTTTGTCCAGAAACTAATTCTATCCCCCCGTTTTGCTGGGGCTAGCGTGTATAGCTTGAACTGTACTCTGTGTCTTACCAGGGAGGTACGGCTCATTGCCAGGAACAGACCTGCCAAAAGGAAAACTCCAAGCTGCTTTTTTCCAGAAAGAGGAGTATTAAGTAGATTTTGCTTCCAATAAAAGATTGCACTTCATATCTGTTGTTATATCAAGCTGTAGCCCTAAAAATGTGAGCAGGACTCATCATTAGATTAAGCATGTATGCAGAGGCTCCAAGGAACAGGACCTAAATGGGTTTTATCAGCCCTAATGTTGGATGGTTATCACTGCATAAATCAGTGCAATTTCAGATAATTTTTGTTAACAGTTCAAATGCTTTTATCTGAAATCCTCCAAAAAATGGCCAATCTATCATGAAGGGTAATAGCTGCCCAGACAGTGTCTCTCAGAGCAGATTTGGAGGTGTTGTGGTCCAACTCTTGACAGGCTTCACTCCTGCTGTGACCTTGGGCCAGTGCCCACTGTGGAGCAACATGAGCGTCGCTCCTCCGTCCTCTTCAAGCCGCTTGCGCAGGTGGGTGGATAAACACGAGCTCCGGCCCTTCCCCTGCCTCTGCCCTGCCCCCTGCCCTCGGAAACGGCTCGTGCTCTCATGAACGGCAGTATGGCTACGTATCAACATTACCCTGGCCCGAGGGAGAGCAGGTTCAAAATAAAACTGAAAACAAAGAAGAGATCAATTTAGGGAACAGCGCTTCAGCCAGAATGATTTGTTACTTATTCCTTCAGCAGAGATAACATCATTCTGATTTTATCACTATTTTAAAGGCAGAATGATTCCTGAATAAACGGAATGACTGTCTATCTGTAGGTGCCTACCAGAATGGAAGAGTGCCTTGAACACTTCTCTTTTAATATGCAAACCGTTCCTATTCCAAGAACTCCATATGGGTCAAGATCATGCACAGCGGGAAGGCTGTGAGGCCGCCCTCTGCTGTTCTGCGCTGTTAAACCGTAACGACAGCATATTCTGGAATATCAGCACCTTGTTGGCACTCCCTTCCCCTAGAAGGGAGCAAAAGCTTCAGCCCGCCTTGTGCATCAGCAAGTCTTGCGTATCAGTGCAGGCCAGCACTGGAGTGGAGGGCCTTACAGATTTCTGACAAGTAGCCCTATTAGTGAACAAATGAAGGCAGAGCCACGCTGCTCTCATCAGCGTGCCGCAACAGCAACCTCATGGGCAGATTTCTCTACGGGCGATTATTTAAGGCTTTTGCACAAGCAGTTCTTACTGTTCAGACAATGCTGAAATAATATGTTTATTTCCTGAAAGTGCATCTGCTTAGCCACGGAACTTATATTCAACAGGAGACCGTTCTGCTGTCATAACATTCTGTCCCACTTAACATTAGCTCTTAATTAATGCTGCAACATTTAGCAGCTATTAGGAGAGACATTCTCAGGAGTTCTAGATTGCAGCAGAGCTCACAGGCAAACTGTCTTTATGCACTTTATTGCAAAAGTTTAATCTTAGAGATGCAGTTTGAATTAACAAAACCAGTATCGTTGACTCATTCATGTAGTATTGCAATAGTATTTGCAAATGCTCCACGCTAATCTTTCTACCCGCCACAGTTAAAACACTTCCAACTCTACCAGAACCTTTGCAAATTTTTTCTTACTTTGTAAGTCTATTTTGGGAAGTAGAAAGTGTAAAAAGCAAAATAAATTTAGAAAGCAATTTTTAAGCAGGTAGATTATTTCCCTTGCTAAGACTTTTTGAATCAAACAGGATCATATCACTGTCGATCGACACAGGATGTGTCACTAAAACCAGTTTCAGTCTTCTCTGTGTAACAAATAAGTGATCAAAAATTATAGTGCTAGTCCTCTTTAAACTACTATATTAGCAGTCACAAAGTAACAGGTTCAAATGTAACATAAAGTTTCTTTATTGACTTGACTGAAAAAAGGTAATTGCATGAGTATGAGTGTATTCATAACACGGCTGCAATTGGTCTTGTAGGAAATAATCTTTAATGCACAAATAAAAGTATAATTTACTGCTTTAGTCATTGTGATAATTTGCAGACCATGAATTTGCTGAACGTATAGAAATCATCAGTTTATAACCTAACTTGCTACCTTTATTTCAATAACAAGCTGTTATAAAATAGGGGGAAAAAACAAACAAACAAACAAACAAAAAACCTCTTGATCTATGAAGTCAACTTAGTTTTTAAAAATCAGAGGTACTAGTTTCCAATAGCTATCACAAGTAATTATTACTTTACTACCGGTACTAGAAATGTTTTTGTATGTTTTGAGATACTAAATTTCAAAGCTTGATCACTTGGATGCATTAAATATTTTGCACCTCTGGTTCCTAAACTTTATTTCAGCCTGGAATGATGTGCAGTGCATGCTGAAGCCTCAGGTCAGCCACAGGGTCTTTCACTGGTATGACACAATCAGAAGCGGGTGCTCGGACGTTGACATCCCCTCACCGAGCCAGCAATATCAATATGGTTATTACACAGTTTGAAGAACTTCTTTCCTCCTCCCTTCCAGTATTAAAATTCTGTTGAGATTTAAAATTGAGCTGTGAATCTAGTAAATACAACTTTCCTAGATATACTGGCTATTAAGCATTATTTAAAAAGTTTAAGAGCAGAAGGGTACTCTTAAGAAAGTCTGGTGAGGACTTAAGTTTAATATTATTGTTGCAATGTTGGGATTAAATAAAGATTTTGAGTGGTGTAATTTGGAAGCAATACAGAAAAATACGGGTAATAATGTTGGGGAATCTTACTGTACAGATTTGCTGATAAAGAGGTGGGAAACATCAGAGTAAGAAAAGTATGTAGATGATACGGAAGAAATGCATCTGCATGTTTCCTTAGGAGGATTTTTTCAAGCAGAGTTCATTTTCTTGTGAAATTTGTCCTAGTGTCATTAAAATACAGTATAGAAAACATACAAACAGAACTCCTCAAAACAGCTTTATGCGGCTGAGTATTTAACTTACAGCATTTTGGATCTTTTTTTTTTTTTTCTGTTGCTTTTTCCTCCAAGAAAACATCTTCAACATATTCTCGCACTCCATGCTGTATCAAAGGCACTGCACAAATCCAGATGTCAAGGCATCAGTGTTTTGTAAATCTTTGATAACACATTGAGCTCTTTATTTATCAGCTGTTTGGAAAGTCATACTTCAGGTTTTGGAGCAAATCCAGCCTTAACATTAAACTCCATCTTCATTGAAGCTAACATTTTTATGGGGGCTGAGAAAAAAAACATCATTTTTGTTCTGTTTTTTACAATCCCTGATTTGAGAAAGCAGAGTCAAACTCTGATTCAGAAGACGTAAGCAACACTTAAAATAATTATTCAAATACTGTGGCATGCAGCCAAATATAAGAGAATATTGAATCGAAGGGCTGAGTACAGTAATAGTGAACAGAGCAAGACTGGGATACAACACAAAATGACCCCTGCGTGAAGACTGCAGTATCTGATACAAGAACAGAATATGCTGGGTTTACCAATTTGAGTGGAACTTTTCCGAAGCTCAGTATTTTCACTGACTTCCATAGGAGTCTGGGAGTCATACAGTCCAAGCCCTTTCAGATTTATTTAGACCAGTGTTTGGGGAGCTGATTGTTAACTTGAAAATGAAATTGTTTTGAATACAAAATGTAAAGACTAAGTTCAAATAAATAAAGGAACCCATATGTGCATTAGAATTTTAATAACGTTAGTCCCTACAGTAGTCCTTAAGATAGGATATTAAATTTAGCAAAATAAATCGGACATTCAATTCAGCTTCTGGCATTTTCCTTCAATGCACGTTTTTGATGAAGAACGTGGCATACATGTTCTTTGTGGGGGAAAAAAAAAAGTAGAAGTTTGCCTTCTGTTGCTCTTTTCATGTCAACTTCACCGCATGTTACACTGAGAAAACTTTTAAAATGAAATGCAACAAGTTTACATAGTTATCGTGCAAATTTCTCATAGAACATTTTCAAGTTACTTGAGAAATATAGTGGGGCTTGGAGGATAAAGAGAGTTTACAAAATAAACCTGAACCACGGAGAAGCTGAATTGCAGATCACTGCCATTGAAGAGCAGTGCTAACTCAGTACGTTATTTCTCAGTACGTTATTGCTATAAAAACACACTACGTGTTAGCTGCTTAGAGGACATAGAGAACATTATTACACCCTTTCATGACATGCTCCGCGCAGCACTAAACTGTAACTATCGCTAATCTATGCAAGTGGCATGAAGTGACATAAAACTCAAGTTCGATTATCAGTGAAAGATGGACGAGGATTTCACCGGGCAGAAATGTGCGAAGCGTCCCCCCTGCGCTCGGGCGCCGCGCGAACGCGACGCCGCTGGGCTGCGTTCAGCTCCCGCCGGAGCCCGCGCGCCGCTGCGCTGGGGCGGCTGCGCTGAGGCCCGCGCGGCGCGGTCTGGGGCAAGCGGCCAGGGCGGCGACCGAGGAGCGAGCCCCTGCGCAAGGGCAGCGCAGTTACTGCGTGTTCCCGCGCCCGGCAAGCGCACAGCTCCCTATTTTAGGAAAGGCCGCCTATTTAAATGTCATTAACTACCCAATTAGTACAGTCTGTTCCTCGCTAGCTGCGCTAGCTGCCGGGATAATCTTTTAATAGCTAGCCGCTATTCAGCAATTCGGGCAATTACGCGTCCGTGCGTTGACACAGACCTCCCTTAGCATCCGCCCCCACTCCGCGCTCCGCGGCGACACGCGGTGCTCAAGAGCCGAGCAGCGCCCGCGCGGCCGGGGCTGGG
>VZSV01000162.1:887270-917709 GCA_013398735.1 Nothocercus julius | reverse complement strand
CCGCCTTTGTGTCACCCGCGGCTCTTTCACCTGCCGCAGCGGCCTCCGCGTCCCCTCTCCCCTGCCGCCCCCTTGGAAAGCGGAGGTCGCGCTGGCAGCGCTGTGGTAACGCCAAGTTGGTACCAACTCTTCCCCATACTGCGGTCTGGCTTGTCCCCCTTCCTCCCTTCCTCCCTGCTCTTCTCTGGCAGTGAATGAGCGTTTTGACTGCTTTTTTTTTTTTTTTTTTTTTTTTCACTTCCAGGGGGAAAAGTTGTTCGCAGCCCTACAAGACACAAACAAGGAAATTGCAAATGTGCCGGGAGAATAAACAGTTATTTAACAATATTGCTAGGCAATAAAGCATAAATTATATCCCTGTTTCTCATCGGCTGACAAGACTGAGGGTGTGAAGATTGCTTTTATCCTAAGTCAGTCAATGAATTTATGTAGAATTTATGAATTTATGTATTTGCCATTTCAAACAGAGGGTACAAATCTTTCTTTGTGCAGCGACTCTGTAATTCTACCTTTGTCAACTAAAGACAATAAACTAGAAAGATTAATGTACATTTTCTCTTCAGTAGCAAATCCTATTGTCAAACGGGGAGAACTTTTTATTCAAAGGATTGGATCAATAGTTGACTTTGTTTTGAAGCATTTATTTAAGAAGGTTCTTAAAAAGAATGAGGTTCATGCTCTTAACATCCTTAAAGAAATCTCTCAAAGGCAATTATTCTATTTGCCAATCTAGCGGTCACTGCCATGTAGCAACAAAAAGCATGAAAGCTAGACGTGGAAATCCCTTTGGGTGCAGACCGCGTGCTTCTCAACTGAAAAGAGCAGTGGGAAATTAAAAAGGGAGATGCACTTTAAAAAACACATTTATTTGAATCTTTTAAACAGCTTTAAACAGGTGAAGCTTCATCTCCAACCAGTAAGCTTCAAGGTCGGTTAAATTCAAATGACAGATGTCTTCCATGGCTGAAAGGAAGCCGCAACCGCTGTGTAATGTTTCATGGCTAACGTTCAAGAAGTTGACTTTCCAACGGCCATTTTCATCTGTAAACTTTCAGTGTTCAGAAGAGCACAAAGTCTCTTTCACTGGAATAAAACGTTTGTTTGTTTGTTTGTTTGTTTTTCAGAATAGAAGGAGGTTAATGAAGATACTAAGATACTACTTTTCTAGTGATGGGCCTATCTCAATACCTGTCAAAGGCAATGAAAAGTCTTCCAGTGGTTTTAGTTAAATAGATTGATGCTTATACTTTGATTTGTTATTTTACATGGCATTGATTTTTATTTGGGCACTAAATAAAGGAAACAATCTAAAAATGACAAAACTCCCAACAAGACAGATTATATCCTAAATATATACACATATATAAATAAATAAATAAATATATAAATCCACTTCCATTAAAATGAATTCCATAGGTAAGTGGATCCACTTCAACAGGACTTTGTCTTGACTTAAATCAAGCTATCAATGAATATAGTGATAATTTAATTCTACTGAAGAGCTGTTCACCTGAGTGATAGTGGAGAAAGGCTAAAAATAATTAGCTAAGAGGAAATTAGGAGAAAAAAAATGCAGAAAATAAAAGGAACTAGAAAGAATATAACTTATGATTAAAAACAAACAAATAAAAAAACTTAGTCCTGTTTAGTTTGCTTGATTTTATTTGGCTTTATTCATCAATTAAATCTCTATGATTTTAAACTCAGCATTTCATTTTTTCAGTGTTTCAACCTGAGATCATTAAATAAAAACAAATAAATAAAAAAGCCTCCACCCACACTAGCCAACACTGATACAACTTCAAAATTAGTTTTCTGTCTTGCTGTTTTCTATCTGGTCTACAGTCCTTATAAGCCTACTTACAATTGTTTTAAAGAGCTGGTAACATTACATGTGCCTGCTGACACACATCGTGTGCAAGATACTGTCTTTCAGAAATGCACCAAATGATCTCAGCAGAAAATGAAATGTATGTATTGATATTTTCAAGTGCTCATTTAAATCAGTCAAATCTGAGCAACATAGCTCATCAGTAAGAATTTTTTTCCAAAACAAATGATACGTTCCACCCTCAGCCATTTCATCTATGCAAGAAGCTTTTTACAAAAAAAGATGGATTTTTCTTCCACAATTGAACAGGCAAGTTTCTACTTCTTTTTCAATTTCTTTTCAGGTAGCTGAAATGGTTTTGATCACAATTTATAAATATGTCAGGCAAAGCTCTGAGTAAACTAGCAAGAATATATTGAACAGTTTGAGTATTAAACTTCACTGTAACACATCATATCTGGGCATATGTTGTAAAGACTCAAGAATCCTGTATGGATGCATGTTAAAATTATGGTTTAAAATCATATTATCATGTAATATATTACCTTGTCTAATTATTACAGTATTCTAAAGATTTAGTGAATAGCCAGACAGTATTTAAGAAATTCTACTAGAGTGAGTTTTTAAAAGGTAAGAACAAGGTCATAATTTTTTTTTTTTCTTATCAAAAAAGCAAAACACCCTAGCCCATCCAAGGCTACAAGAGAAAGGTCAGTCTTTGATGTCCCCTCCAGTTTTTGAAAACAAAGATGAATAGATAAAACTGATTAGAAAAGTATGCTAATGTTGCATACTTTGAAGAAAAGCATGTCAATAACCTGAAAGATCTGGGAAAGTGGAAAGCCATTATAAAGACTAGAAAAGAGAAGGAAACCTTTTGACTGGTTAGGAAAACATTGATACTCTCAGGCTCTTGTGTAGGAGGGTAATTGTTTGTTTCCCTGTAAATAAAGCTATTAGGTCATGGTAATATAAATTCATTTGAAATCGAATAATAAGTTTTTGGCTGGGGTAGGATTTTTCCTCCTGCAGAAGCATGCAACCATTTGTGAAGCTGTTGGATTCCAAATAGCAGAGAAAGAGCAGCTGTCCTTTGGGGATGGTTTTAGTGGTCCGTTTCCATGATGGTGAGTACGAAGATCTGTACCTTGTGGAAAATAGGGAAGAACGCCTTATGGGCCATTGTCTTTGCTGTGACTCTGCAATATTCACATATGGCCCCGTGTCACCTGTGTCTCCTGGAAACCAGGGTGAGGTGCTTTATCTGTGTCAGATGCATGGGTGAGCTACAGTGCATGTCAACAAGGGAGCCGAAAAGACTGTTTCTTTGTGTATTTTGAGGATGCTGGCCGCTAATCCACTTCGGTGATGCCATGTTGCAAATGTCACAATTCTCTGTCATTTGTGCAGAGAATAATCTAACTCCAAGCCTGAGTTGTAGAGCTGAACCAGAAAGCTTCCAAAGTGACATGTCTATGAGCATGTGGATAGGCGGCCCACTGCTGCCAAGAATGTCTACACTGCTGGAGTTGCAAGGGACCCGGTGAGCGGGGTTAGAAATGTTTGTGCTGAATCTCTGCAGCATGTTTTTTGTAGCTTGGAGTGAATCGGTGCTTGTAATCTTCTCTATAATAAAGTATCTGTTTTCTCCATTTTTTAAAGAGGCAGTTTGGTTGGGATCAAGTTTATTCAGTCATTTCTGTGGTCAGGCAGTTGTCTACAAAGAAATGATACTTATATTGTATCTTACTGGTGGGACATTAGCAACACATGGTATCTTTTAAAAATACTTGATGCTTACAGAGGTTCTAAATAACTTCTTATTGTTGTACTTTTAATTCAGTACCTCCTCGTAGTAGTACAGTGGGTATCTCAAGTACTTTCATGTTCACCATATAGATAGTGACAAAAGGTATACACCTTCTTAAGCAAAACACAAAAAAAATCTTGCACCTGAAAAGACTTGATAGACAAAGTCTGGACAGAAACCATGATGATTCTATGGGCAATAGTTTCATTTTCCCAAATCTAATAGAAGGTGAAGATACCCTTCTAGTATCCATGGAATGGTGAAATGGCCAAAAGTGCAAGACACTTCTGGGTTAATCTAATTAATAGGACATGGTGAATGTTGAATTTTGGAGAAGTTAGTGGAAGAAGAATTCAGTGCAGGATATTAAATACATAGCACCTTTGACTTGAGGTCTTTTTTGAGCCGCATGGTGCCAGATGTTGGGAGAGTTTTCAAGGTAATCACTAAGTGCTTGTCTAAACTTAGACCTTTCATTATGCAGTAAGTAACTAGTGCCCTTAGACAGAGGAAGGATAGTGGCTGAGATGTATCTTTGGTACAGTAAGAGCAGCAGTTTGGCTGCTCTCATACAGTTTTGGAAACTCTTCTACTGTTCACATTGGAAAAATGGTTGTTGTAATGGTCCTTCTGAGTGCTTTACAATAATATACACATCATTCTTAGTAATTAATAAATGACACTTAGAAAAAGTTAGCTTCAAGTCTTCACAGAATTATGAACTTAAGTTGCAGTGGAAACTTTGTGTCACTCTAATAGTAAGAACTGTTATTAAAAAGCAACATTAAAGAAGAAAGCCCATATGTAGCTGTGTGTAGAGATGTCTGGAATAGGTATCTGAATAAATTAATTTAAATAAACTGTAACCATTAAACATACTTGTCTGAAATGATACATTTCATAACTGCATTTTGATATAATGATAGATATTTTACATTTATAGCTGGAACAGAAATATTAGGCTTTCTACCAGTTTTCAAACAGAGTTTATAATTTTCATTTTATTTTGTTTGGCCTTCTGAAATTGTTGTACCTATTGGCTTCATATCAATGAATGAAACTACCTGTTGCACTTTTTATATGCAGCAACTTTTGATCTGATTCTAAGACATTTCTCAGATTTTTGGACTGTAGTGCTTCACTGTGTAGATCTGCAGTCAAATAGCTCCTCAAATGAACTCTTTGAGATTTACATGCACAGCACCCATGTACAAATTTAATATTTTGTTCTTCAGGTAATTCATAAATATGTGAGAAAAAAAAGGTATTAACTCCTCTAACCCAGAAGTACATGATTGCTTTTTCTTTAAAATACCCTTCTTCCTATTCCAAGAAAAACTGAATTGCTATTTGGGAATTCAATTTTGGAGATACATAGCTAGATACTCTATATGCACTCATTCCGCTTTGGACTTTACTATGATAGATAAAGATGAATTAACCCCTGTAATGGAAGCTTACAGTTGCCTAGGGACCAGTGGTTATGAGTTGATTATACTCACTACTGCTAAACAGAATAAAGTCCTTAGCAATAACATGGAAACCTGCTACCTTAGAGAGGCTAGTTTCTCAAAGTTAAAAGTATTTTCAATGAGATTCTTTGAAGATAAAGATGTAAGTAGAGATGAGGTTATGACTGAAAGTTGAATTAAGCCTCTTGGCTTATTTGATAGCCAAGTAGCCTCTGTACTATACTGTACACTGCGCTGCTGTGAGAAAAACAACATCTTGGTTTGGTGGCAGTCTGAAGACACTGATTAGAAAAATATATATATATATAATATTACAATTTAAAAAGTGCAAATATAAATGTATATGAACTACAAGCTATGATGTATAATGGAATGAGGCTTATCAGGGAGCAAGACATGGTTATACTAAAGAAAAGAGCATACTTATATTTTGGAAAAAAAAATAGATGTTTGTATATAGATACAGAATCATTAACAGATCAAGAGGATCAAAATGTTAGTAATGACGCAGGAAAAGAGTCATATGTATTTTTGTTTTGTTTGTGGAAAGAAGCAGTAGAGTGTGCTTGTATTCTGTGAGGATGAAGTATTTTCCAAGCCCTCAGTATCTAAGGACAGCATTATGCAGTATTTTTATGCTGAGTATTTGAAAAGCAGATTACTCAAATGAACTGAACCCAGAAGTAAATATGTACTGTATTAATTTTAAGGGCATCTTGCAATACTGTGAAATATAGCCAGGAAATAGTGAATTCTTATATTAAAGCTAAAAAAAAAAAAAAAAGAAGAAAAAAAAACCCTAACAAACAAAGAAAACAAACGATCAAGCAGCATAGCCCGTGTTGCCTCTGTGGATAAGGAAGAGGATGGTGAGGTGCAGTTCTATACACAGCACTTCCAGAGCTGGCAGTACTGAGTGTTACTGCTGGGATTCAAGGCAGAAGTTTCTGGGGAGAGAAAGTCCTGTCAAGCAGATGTGGTTTCTTTCTCTGAGAATGTTGGTAGTTTGGCCAATAAAAAGAAGTGTTACCCTACAGCTTGATAGAAAGCTATCTGCTTAGAAATTAGATGTACAAGCCACACTTTCAAAACAGGGACTGTACACTGGGAAATAATTCTGAAAATAATTAAAGGGTCTTCCTTTCATTCCCGCTGCCCCACTACGTTTAAAAGTTTTTTTTTTTTTTTTTTTTTTTTGGTATATGGAGCAATATAATAGAACAACTGTGTTCAGGAGAAGAGAGGTTAAAGTGTTCACATATGTAGTATCGTTAAGACGTTAATAATTTCTTTTGCCTATGCATTAAAAAGCATGTTGAAAAATTAGGAAACTTTCAGAGAAGAACCCTGAAATGCTTTGCAGAAAACGTGTAATACTAAGTATTTAAAGAGATTGCTTAGCTTTTAAGAAAGGGAAGATATCAGACACTAACAAACTTTTTAATCTGGTAGAGAAAGACTATAATCTTTCTTTCTGGAAACTGCAACCAGAGCTCTTCAAAATGTGAACGCAGCACATGTTTTTCAAAGTGAGGCCAAAGATTAGAGCAAGCTTCCAAAAGGAATGGTAAATTCCACTTCTCTTCAGATACTCAAATACAATTTGTATCCTCTGAGACATAGCTTTTAAATGAAAGCAAATTACACTTTACCCAAATATAATGTTTAAATTTTAGTCCAAAGAAACTGGATGAAATATAATGGCCTATGATATACCTGGTGCTCTCTCACCTTGAGTAAGAACTCCAGTGTGAGTTTTAGGTATACAATTTTAATTTTTTTAAAATAAGTCCATCTGAGACAGCCTTGTGGAGCAACATTTCATTTCCCGTTAAGTAGCCTCAAAATTAGCATATAACATACCTTGCCCTTCCTGGAGTGCACGATAGGTGCATTTCTATACCACATTATCCTCTTCCCTTCTAATGTTCCCTTAAATATCTGGTAAAGGATCTGAAAGATTTTATACCTCTCCTATATATAACACCGGCCAATGTTATGCTCATATACTCCAATATTAAATTAGAATGGATAGGAAGTATTCTAATATTAAATTAGAACAGATACTAAATTATTTTATAGATATGTTAAAGGTTTTAAATCGAGAGGTACTTTATTACATTGCGGAGTTTTAAAGTGAGGACTTGCATTAGAAGATTATAATTTCCTTTTTAATAATATAAAGCAAAAAGTCGCCATATTAGATCAGATCCAAACAGGATTTTTTTCTGTGTCGTTTTCCAACAGCAGCAAATACTGTAGTAGGGTGTTGCAGAGCAAGCTTTCTGTGATAGAAGTTACTTAGTCTACTGATGCTTCACCTTCACCAGTGAGTAACAGAGGATGTCCGTTAACCACAGGTAGAATTATGGTTTGTGTTACGTCTTCTGTTTTTCTTTCTTTCTCCCATCAAAATATTTTTGCCCTGTATTATCCCTGTTGCTGCTTTTCATATCACCTAGGTGAATCATAAGCAGCGAAAACCGGGATTCTACCCAGGGTCTCTGCCTAAACCAACCCAACTCTGACCTTCACCTCCTGTGTCTGATCTGCAGCTTTTTTTTTTTTTTTTTTTTTTAACGTTTTCTAATCCAACAGAGTCTATTTCTGAGCTTTTAATATTAATTTTCCAGTTACATTTTTTCCAATTATATTTCCCATGAGTTTTAGCAGGCTGAGGTCTTGCAACCACAAAGAAATCCACACCATATTTAAGTTAAATATTATATAGTAATGGACTCATGACAGCACATTTCAGGACTTACTTATTCTATGTAAGATTGTGCACTGATATGAAGAAGGAATGTCTGTCAGTGACCTCTGAAGGACAAGCTGATTTGCCTAGGAGAAAGAAAGTGGCTGTAAATCCTTCCCTGAAGGTACCTGTTTTTGGTATCTGCTGAGTTTCTGCCCGTGTTACTTGCTAGACAATTCAGCTTGCTTGTGCAAACTCACCACTACATGAGTTACGAGGTTGATAACACATTATTTTTTAATCCTTATTAAGGTAACTGAGACAAGTATCCTTATACATTGTCACATCTTCCTGTTTTATTCACTCCTGCTCTTGTCTTAAAGGATGGAAGTACACAGGTTGATTATGCATTTTGTTTAGGTACAAACATGTATATAAATGTGGAGGTATTTATATAAGTATCTCTGTGTTTTCATTTTGTTGTTTTTCATTTTCCTTGAATGCTCCTGTTCTAGATCACCTCATTTCTTGTGTATAGTTGTAAGTGCACCAAAGAAAATAAGCAGTTTAAAATCTTGCTATCACATGCCTTAGACACTTCTGAAAATGAAACTTAAAAGGCTTAAGTCACTTAAGTATGTTTGGCAATGGAGCTCTGCCTGTGTGATATTTGTCATTTTATATGGTTTCACTACATGCCCTCTTACTTATAATCCTTATCCTGTCTCTTTAAACAAAATGTTTCAATATGCATCCTTCAGCTCTAATCCCCTTCTGCTTGTGCGGTATCTTTTTCAAGATGGGATAATCAGAATTGAAATTCACATTCTGGGGAAGAATGGCTTGGAGCCGCGTGGTGAGGTGTTTTTTTTTTTCTTTTAATAAATTAGTTTCTATCACTTCTCTAGAGATATTTGTTCTTGCTTTTTTGAATGTTGCAGGGTTTTGCAAAGATTTACATGTCTCTAGCCAGAAATGTGACGTGTTTTGTTCAGCTGAGTCACCGTAGATAATTACAACTATTCACTGTTTACAGGTAGCTTAAAATAATGCTTCTAATATTCATTAATTCATCCTTTAACACTGAATTTCATTTGCTTTCCACACTCATCTGCCGATTAGGTTCTCCGGACATTACAGTCCTCTGCAAATTTCAGTCTCTGACTGCTTGACCGATTAAATGAATAAATATATTAAGTAACACATTAATTAACATGCTAACCACTGGAGATAATGAAAACTGATCATTTAATTTCTGTTTTCTATTTTCCATCTCTTTCTAATTAACTGAGGCTTAGTTCACGACAAAACTTTTCCTCTTGTCACATGAGCACTTGATTTTGCTGTCAAGAGCAAATCGAGAGCAAAAAAAGAGCATTATTTTGAAAATCAAAAATAATGTGTGGAATTTAGTTGTCCTTAGTAGAAGATACTCCTGTTGTACTAAAAGATTGTATAAATTAGGCAAAAATTCATTATTTTTTTCAATATTTTCCTTTATCATAGTCTTTTCAAGTACTAGTTCTACTGGTATCCATGCTTTTACAGCTAGTATGTGATAAATAGATTTGCTTCCTTGCAGCCTTCCTGGTTTTTACTTAACTCTTTGATAAATCTCCAACTTTAGCTGGCTGGCTCCTGGGCTCCTTCAGAACTCCTAGATAAGTGCATCTAGTCTTAATGAAACCCAGCTTTTCAATTTGACAGTTTCATTTTTTTTTTTTTTTTTAATTACTGATGTTCAGAACATTTTAATATGTCTTTTTTCATCTTTTGGAGGAAAGTGACAAAATAGAGAAATTAACTTGTTATATTGTTGGTATTGCCTTTAAAATCAAGCCATACCAGTAGTTCTTCCTTAACTTCCTTTCAAGAAATGTTTATGTTTTTGGTTATTTACTTTTCTGTCTGCTTCGGAGTCCTCCTAATTTATATCTTACATTTTTAGCCTGCCAGAAAATTTGCTGCTTTCTATGGTAGAAGGATTGAATAATATAGGGGAAAGATGATGTATATCACAGATAGAGGAAATTGGTATGTGTATGCCTTGTTGCATAGGAATCAGTATATTTATTAATTGATTTATGTTACGAAAGTTTTCTTAGGTCATATAAAAAACGCAATCATTTTCTAAACTTACTTAACATTAAGTACATGTGTGTGTGGGATCTGTCTGGGGAATATAAACTAATCTGACTTTTCCAGAAGGCCTCAGGGGGATTTGTGTTGCCTCTTTGGAATTCCGCCTACTTTGGTCAGTCAGCTCTTGCTTGGGAGTACTATAAAGTCAAAATAGTAAAAGTATGGTAAATCCATCTTTATGTGGATTAAGAAGATAATATTATCCAATATAATATCATCCCAGTAAAATTTGTAAGGTACCTTAAGATCCCATGTGCAGGTCTAGTCCCTTAAACAGTGAGCCCCAGAGTATTTTACTGGCTTTATAAAACCTTTCTGTAAGGCTTCAAAAACAAAAATGAAAAATCTCTGCCTATTATAATAAAAAAAAGAGAGAGATTTGCAATGGCAATAGCAAATAGAATGTAAAGTTAGTTTCCTATTTATGAGGAAAAACACATGTAAATCAGTAGTATCATGACTTCTACTCATTTATGGGATAAAAATGATTTCGCCTTTCCACTCTTGTCCATCAGTCTCTTTATTGTGCACACAAGTCTCTTCCATGAGCTATTCTCCATCTATAGGATTGTGCCTGATGTACAAGAAAATCGGAATGAAAGAACATTTTAGCAAACTTAAAAGGAACCTCTAAAGCGGAAATTATACCAGTTATCATACTCTTTCTAGAAAGGATAGTTCATACTCAAGGACTATGCCTTATAGCCCTTACAAAATATATAAGAGCCCATATATTCCTTAGAGTCAAGGAATATACCAAAGCCAGCATTCTCTAATCGTAAAAAATGCAAAACGATGATAATATTATAATTAGTGTTTGTGTATAGATTGTGTATAAATTTCTGTGCACATACTAGCTTTTTTTCTGCAGGAATGACTGTGTTTGCTGATAAGATCTTTCTATGAATGAGAATAACTTAAACAATCACCACTATTGGGGTCTTTATGTGTATTTTTATTTATATTTCTGTTATTTTTTTGTTTTCTTGCAGGAAATTTCAATGAAATCCAAGCAGGAAGTTTATCTAAAATATACCCAAAATTTTGTTTGGCTCCATTACCCATAGTATTGCTCCTGAAAAAAGTATATAGGGAAAAAAAAGAAAGTGTATTCTCATTCAAATACGCCAAGTCTCCAAGGCCCGGTTTAGGCTTCCCAGTGTCACTGCAAAACCCATGAGTCCAAACAGGCGGTGTTTAAAATGCGGGAGTGTTTGCGTGTGTCCCATGCCCGGCCTCGAGATGCTCTTCCCTTCCTGGTGTTCGCACAGGCTGCTGAGGCGCACCAGCCCGAGGTGACTCGCCTGCTGCTTTGCCTGCGCTGCAGGAGCAGGCTCCGTGTAGGCTTGTAGGCACTATTGCAGCGAAATCATGTCGGGAAGTGAAATAAATGAGCTGGTGCTGGTGTAGAAGTAGTGACAATGACTGTGACTATGCCATGGCTAGTACTATTATCCGGCTGGGGCTTTATGTATAAATGTGGGACTTTATGTATAAATCCACGTGACTGCTTTGTGCGAGCAGAGCGCGAAGCACCTGGGATGCATCTTTAATGCGATCAGGGCTTTGGCAGCAGCGCCAGGGGTAACTTGGAAGTTCCTCATGCGGGTCCTGGCAAAGCTTTAGCTGTGTAGCAATCCTCTAGGTCTTGTGCTGATCATTTTATTTCAGTTAATTACTTCTTGTCCCCTCCCGCCCTCGCCACCTTTCCACTACACTGAAGTCTCCGACAAAATCTGTCATGAGCGAAAGGAACAAAACATTCAAATTGAAAAGCTTAGTTATCCTCTGACACAATGGGGAGCACTGCAGTGCCCAGCACTGCTTGGCATGTTGTTAAGACAAGTCTCAAATGTGCTCAACAACAAATATTGCAAAACCCTACTAATGCAAATGATAGTGTGGAAGGAACTGAACAATCATGCTTATATATATATATATATATTTTCAAATCATCATGCGTGTATTAATTTTAAAGATATTGCATTCACTAGTTGCTGGTGCTTTTAACTAACTGGTTTTCAGCATATTATTCCACATGCTTTTTTTTTTTACTTCTTTATCCCTTATTTTGTTTTTTAGAGACTATGATAAGAAAGTATGAGTCCTTTCAAACCCTGTCACATGTTGAGTGAACCTGTCTATTTTCCTATTCAAAAGATGCCAAAAATAAGAGACTTCTACTAAATCCATATATAGCTACCCAGCTTCGTGTTTCTTGTTAAGAAGAGACAAGGCTGTCACTGCCTGACCCAGTGTGCTAGAGAGAGGAGAACTTGAGGGAAGAGCTGCTTCAAGCTTAACGCAGGCCAGTGAAGCTATGTGAGTGGAAAGGGAGATGCAATTTAATAAATTGGCAGAGACCTTTATTGTTTCTCATATCAAGGTTATTTGTGTTCTGACTTTCAAAATGTTGCCTGTTGCCTCAAAGACCTGGTGTCTGCCTCCCAGAAATTTCCTTGCATCAGTTCAAGGCTGAGATAAATTACAGAAATGAGATAATTTGTCTTTATGTCAAAACAAGTGTATATATTTTACATATTACATTTTCCATTTTAAAACTGGCTAAAGGGCAAAGTCATATAAAAATGAAAATCAATAGATAAAGTGCTATTGAGAAAAAAAAACTTCACAGTTTTATTTTAAATAAGATTTTAGGCTTTATTTTGTAGCACTTTTCAATATGTTTATAAGAATCTTTTCATTAAGAATATTTAGGAGTTTGGAAAACATGCTTAAGATTTATGGGAAAGATTTTTTCTACCCCCTGGAACTGTTTTTTGTCAGAATGTTTCCCCCTTCTCTCACTCAAAGACCAGGCAGCAATACACAATTGGAGCAGAACTGTATAGTTAAAATTCGCATTTGCAGGTGTGATGACACCAAGCTCAGATATTCCAAATGCCAGGAATCCTAGGAGAATGTGGTATGTAAGAAGGAGTGAAGAGGGGTTCTTCTTAGCCTAGTTTGCCCCGAGTTATAAGGAAACAAAGGGTTTTTTGAAGGTGTACTCTATTATGCATAAGCTGGCTTAGTTTTCTGTTAAAGATTTTGAACTTCTTTGTGATCCATTTGAAGATCCTTAGGGCTTTTAAAACAGTTTTTAAGAATTCTGAAGGACACAAATCCATGTGTTTTGCTGTCATTAGCAGGAATCCACTACAAGGAAAAACCTAAAGTTTGGAAAGATTTTCCTTTTGAAACTTTGTTAATTGATTAAAGTTAGATGGGTTTTGTTGCTCTTCACTTCCTGGTAGAGAAACTTGAACACTAGTTTGTTATATTTGAGATCAACTGGAGGGCACCTCTTCCAGTCGTGCCTGTGTAATTGCCATTTTAAATGTGTCCTTTTTCCTCTTTCCTTTTTCCTGTCTCCCTTCTCCTTCTTTCCCTTTCTCCCTTTCCTTTCCCCTCTATCTTTAGAATATTTAATCACGATGCTCAAAGCATCTTTGTAATCCAAAATGGCAACTGAAATAAGGTGGAGGTACAGATCTGTAAGTTCATTAGGAAAAAGTTTATCATCCATTCATTTATATTTGTTTTATTAATGTTCTACTCTCTCAGCAGTATTTTCACTGAACCATGGTTTTCTTTTAATGACTTAGAATAAAAGATATATTTTTTTAAGAATTTGACATGAAACAAACACTGGCAAGAATAGAAGACATTTCCATGTCACAATTTTGGAGTACCTACAGAAAATGAAGAAGAAAATTAACGATGTTATAGAATAACTTTTGAAAAAAAAGATCAAAAATTGAAAGGGTATCAAAATGTAATGCAAATATATATGTTTGTATACATGAGTTTATGTATTTAAGAGGAAGATCAGTTCTTAAACAAAAGTTTGTAGATCCTCTATTCAGTTTGTCTGTCAACATCATGCTATGAAGAATCGTGTTGTTTAATTGCTTGTCTGCTTTCTGATGCCATCACTTTGCGGATTGTACGAACAATTTTTTTTAGATTCTATGTTTCTGTTTTAATAGGACTCTTTTTTTACTCATGCTATTTGGAGGAATGAGCATTTTTTTCTGTCCTTAAATATCAATGCTTTTCTTTTTAAAACTGCCCTCCACTGGCAATTTAATTACCTCCCTTCCTTCCTAGAAAACATCAAAGAATCAGAAGGGTTTTATTTTTTCACTAAGCATCGCTAGGCAGCATCGAAATATTCCCAAACATTCTGCCTATCGATCCTGATTCTGCTTTATCCACACCTGACTTCTTTCCTTGTAAACAGTGAGACGCTTCAGAGAAATTCATAGACAGCTGCTAATTTAAGGGAAACATCAGGAATCCTCTGAGAAGGTGGCAATGGCCAACACGCAGCCAGGTGGAGCATCCCGGAAACCATTGGAACCGGCGTGTTCCGGTGCAGCAGAATGGCCTTTGGGAGGGCTAAAAGCAGCAGCAAAACATACCTTTGGGATGGAATGGATTTCTCCTTCTCTTTTTTTCATCTATTTCTCCCTTCACCAAAGGGATTCTTCTCACAAGGACTGCAAGGATAGGAAAAAAAAAAAAAAAAAGTAAATATTTTAGCAAAAGGAAACAACCCCCTTGCAACCCAAGAAACCTACCAGAAAACAAAATCCCAAGAGGTTATATAAAAAAAAAGGCCTGCCTGAGTATTGAAGCTTCACCAACCATAATTCTGAACTCAAAGCAAAGAATTACAAGGTTTCTTTTGATTATTTTAGTTTGTATTTATGAAATGATATCGTAGTAAGGAATTTCCTCTCCATTTCATTTTTTTCTTCTGTTTCCAAGTGGAAACATATTCAGAAGGTAAAGGGAAACTTTTTACTAGGCCATGGGTTCTGAAAAGATAGTGGAATAATTTGCTGACAGTAAAATTGGAAAGTGAAGGCTGTTTTTTTCCAAAGGTTTGTCTAAATATCTCCTGAGAAATCCTCCTTTTTCCTCCTTTTTGGATAATATTTTATAATCTATTATTGTTTGTGTGATATGGTAATGCTGTGTGATATAATATAGAAAAATAAGGGTTATCCTTCCTTTCAAGATATGTAACATTACTTTCAATTCCTGAAAGTAATTTTTCCCAAAGTGTAGCTTCACATTCAGAAAGCATTTTCTCCATAAACTCAAAGTCAGAATAGCTCTGTTTTTAAAAAGAAAAGATCCAAATATATAATTATAAAAATGTAACAGCATCTTATTTTTATAAATAGCATCAATATGGATGTATACACTGAAATTTGTGCTTATCAGTAAGGCTTGTCATAAATATCAGTCGAGAATTGTTCAGTGGAGTCTTTCACAGAGCAGGGCTGATAAAGTGCAGAATTCCTTTCCTAAAAATAATGCATTATAAATTGCAGCTTACAAAATTTATTCCTCTTCCTTGTGCTATTTAAAAATATTTTTTTTTTTATTGAAGGGAGATTTTTTATAAATTCTTATTTCTTTAGTTGAAATGTTTTTGTAATCCACTTAGTTAAATGGTCAATAGTAGTCATTTCAAACTGAACAATGTGTACGTGATAGCAACAATTGTCTTTTACTCATAGTATTGTAAAATGTTTTAAAAACTGACATGAAACTAGGAACTAAGATTTCTATTTCTGGATTTTCTATTGATTTCCTGCATGTTTCTGCATCAGTTCTACAGTGAGTGCAGCCCTGCTTCTCACAAGCTCCTCGCCTGTTATACCTTCTGTTTGCACAATGAAAGCTGTAGTTTCTCTAAGTTTCAATAGCTGAAAAAGATATAAATCCGGTGACTATTATGTTTCACTTTATGTAGTGTGCTGCAAATTGTGAAGTGCTGTAAAACAGCACTCAAAGGCATTACAATGAGAAGTTGAGAAGTCTCCAGCAAATACTGGATATAAAAGTCTGAATAACTAGGAGTCAGTAAGATATACAATAGTTGATATAGAAATACTAATGTTAAAATTTCAACATATAAATATCTTCATGTTCAGGAATTTTCATGCACCTGACATTTCTTGTAGAGGAGGAGATTGCTTTCATACCTAGCTTAACCCCACTGAAGTCAATGGGTCAAATTACAGGAAAAAGCACTTTGAATCCTCGCAAGAAAAAGATATTTTTTTAATCAGTGAGTTGGTTTTACAACTGATACAATAAAAGCAAATGTATAGGCAGCTCCTAATTGAAAAAGAAAAGACATTTGTTAGACATGGCTATTACTGAATCGCTCAGATGAGAGGTATGAAATAAACACAGATAAAAATTTGTCATCATAAGCTTCTAAGTGTCTTTAAAAAACAATTATTTTCCCTATTCATACTCTAAAAGTTTTTTTAGAGGCCTCAGAAGAATTTATGGGGATTTTAAGTGAGTTAATCCAGAAAGGATACATTATTTTGGCAGACAAAAAATTTTAATGATCCTTCTTGCTTTTTGGACACTGCTATCAGGAGACAGGGGAGGTAGTTCTGGCCTAACTGATGGACATATGGTGTAGCCAAGTTCATTTGCTCTGCTGTCCTTAGCGAAAAGGGTTATTACTTAGGGTATTTCTGTGAAGGGAGAAAAGCTGCACAAAAATCACAGAACGTTGTGTTGCGTTTACATATGATTTTAAGCATCTTGCATACGTGATTCGGACTCTGGCCGGTGTTCACTAGGATCCCTTGGGCTATCCCAGCAATTCCTTTTCCTGCTCCTCATCTCAGTGAATGCAGAAAATTTTGTTCAATTGTATGTGAGGACAAGGAAAGCCTATGGCATGACCAAAATGGTGTTACGAGACTTTAGAAAGGCATCATAGCTTAATTAGCCAGAATATGCCTAATCTTCTGCCCTATAAACTGCCATGAACTGCCTTCTTCAGATTTTCGTAGTATACTTGCACTACATTCCAAGGCTCATTTGTAGTTTCAACTGCCTCTTTTGGAAGACGGCATCAAGAGTTAATCATGAGCTGAAATCTGACAGTTTGGCCATATTGTCCAATCATCATCATAGCCAAGTTTTGGGGATTGGAACATCAATTCCAAATGTCTGTTGTTATCTAGGGATTTTAGTGTTAGGAACAAGCAGTCATTTGATTTTCCTGATACAGTAAAGGCGGTACATGTGAAACTGATTTTACTGTGTAGACCAAAGAAAACATCTGTGTTTCATCTCTCATCAGCAGAACCAGTTGCTCTCCACCTTTTACTGGGACTTTTTCTTTCTAGTAAACCACCTAGCACATATTTGGGGGAGTTAGCTTCTTACTGCTGCCCAGTAAGTATGATAACCCTTCAATTTATGAGTTAAAATTAGCACTGTGGAGGCAATTTCACAATGACTTTGAATCTGAATGATGTCTAAGTAGGAAAAACATTCCCCAGACTTGAAGGAATTTTCCTGCGTGGAACAGTGTGAGTATATGTGCTCACCCCACTGTGCAGGTTGGTACAGTACTTCTTTTGTCTTAAGTTCAGCAAAAGTAAAGGGGTAGGTTACACAAGGAAAGTCATCAATAGTAAATTGAATGGTATTGACTGAGCAAGCTACCAACTCACAGCCATCAGCAAAAAGAAGCTCACTAATGAACAAATCAGCCACATGTGTCTGCAGCCTGAACAACTTGCATCACTAAGGCACTGAATAAATATAGCTCTGTCAATGGCCCAGAATGCTTCCATCTGCACAACAGAGGAAAAATGGAAAAGAGTATGGAAACTATTTATGATATTAAAGAAATCTTGCCATTTTCCACCACTCTAACCATCATCTTATTATTGAAACCTTATATATGGCAAATAAAATTTACAAGGTCTGCAAAAGCTTCATGACTCCTTTATCATTTATGTTGTCAAAAAATAGTTGTCAAAGTTAGGTCAACAATCAGCAAGCGAAGACTGTCATTTGACTTCCTACTATTTCTAAAGTTTATGGTTTTAAGGTCACTTTTTTTTTGCATTGCTTTCTTACTTAACTCCATACCAAAGTTTTGGGAAGGCAGATTATACAAAATTGAATTTGAGATGTTCATCTTACCTCTGCTAGGATTTCCCTAGCATCGAAGGGCAGGAATGCTGCACTAATATCCCAGTTTGCATCCTGATGATTTGTGGTAGGCACTGTTGGCACTGTGATAGGACACAATGGGATGGGACATGGTGGCCTCACTGCCTGTGCAAGAAGTGTGCAATACAGATGCAGAGTCCTCACCGAGGAGGCCGGTAGGACAAGTGCAGGCTGAGTTTTGAAATTCATTTTCTAGTTCTAAGTAAATGTAATTGATTTCTCTTGTTTAAGTGCCATTGCAGAGTTCCTTCAGGAACACCTACTTCCACCACATCCAAGACAGTCCTGGGCATCTGCCCTGTACCCAGTTTGTACTACTAGCTACTGTGGGAAGCTGCTGTTTTCCTGCTTGTATTCTCAGCTGACCATTCAAAATTCATGGCCATGCTTGAAAGCAAAGGCAAAGTTCCCCCAAACTGACAAAGCTCACGGTGGCTTAAAGAGACTGAATGGCAGGGGAAAAAAGTAATAGGCTATTTACTGGGATATTTACTGATTTCTATAGTGAGGATGTAATATGTTTTCCCCACAATCACATAGCTATCTGTAAAAACTGACCTCAAAAAACAAGGGAGCTGTTGATTTGCAGTCCCTCAAAATAAAGCAAAACATTAATTTTTATTCAGTCATTTTTAATTTAATTTTAATTGTAATTCATGACACAGCTGACTGGCCTGTCCCCTCCTCTTTCTCTCTTCCCTGTCCTGTGGAGAGCAGAGACAGGGACGGCACCACGAGAATCACTTGGCCGGGCCGTGGCCACTCGCTGCTTGGCCGGGTGCTCCTGTTGCCCCATAGGCGCCAGTGCCGCAGGTGCAAGTGCCCCGCGGGCCGGCCTGGGGCACGGCGGCCCCTGCCACCCGCAGAACCCGTCGGCAGCCCTGCTATTGCTTACGTTCTGCACTACGTGTAAAGGTGCATTTAATTTTCTGTTTTGCAGTTCTTTCATGAGGCAGTGTTTCATAAGGAAATTACTTAAAATATATATGGTAGTCTTGTCACGGTAAGTGATACATCTTGGACATCAAGTGCTTCAAAGAGGGATATGTGACAGGTAGTTCTAGTGCCAGGGAAAGCTGTGAGAAAATCCACTGGTAAAAGTCAAAGAATATAATAAACAAGAACTTAAACTATTCCATATTCAGTATAGCAAAGTCGGATGACTTAATTTGCAAACTGCAAAGAAAGCAAGGACACCGTGTTTATGAAAAGCTTCTACTTATGCTTGCTTTGTTATTTCTGAAGATTGACAGGCAAATCCCAAGAACTTCAGTGGAAGTTCAGGGACCTTCTGACAGCAGAATTGCAGTCCAGAAGAACAGTTAACTAATTTCCAAGCTTTTAGAAGAGATATTAGAGGGTTAAACACTCATCTTGTTATAGCATTTAAACTTGAGCTTGGGAAATTTGAATTCAATAAACATCCCAGCTAACTTCTTTCCAGAAAACAACTCTCATGCATTTTTATGTGCGTCTGTATTATTTAATATGCTACACCTTACTTAGAGTTAGTCAGAGTTCTGAAACAATATAAAAAATACAACTGGGACAGCTTTTAAATACACTCTGCCAAATATTATTTTGGCCAGGTCATGTTCAGGGCACTGTCATTAGTGTTCTTTGCTAGGAATTTTGTTGTTGTTTGTGTTTTTTGTTTTGCTGCCCTTTTGTTATAACCTTGGGCCTCAATCAGCTCATTAAAAATTAAATTGCTTATTATAACCTGGCTTCATTTTCCACTTTGATCGGAAAGCACAATTGTCTCCTTAAGTGGATTTACCCATAAAATATTTCGGTAATGAGAATAGAAAAGGCAAGTTTAATAACTTTAATATCAAAACAAAAGCTACAGAAATACCACCCCCAGGATAATAACAAACATTTTATCTAACAAAAAAAATCAACTTTTTTTGCAATATTAAAATTCTCTTTTCTGTTTTTTTTTAGTGACTATCTCTACCCGTTTGAGATCAGTCTAATTTCCACTTCTTCTGCAGTAGTTAATGCACCTCTCCATTCTGAATGCTAACACTATAGCAATATTTCATTTGTAATGGGAATTATTTGAATTCAAATGAAAGGATAAAAATGTTAAAAATTGTAGGGGATGCTTTGCTGAACTCTCTTTTTTTTCTCTTTGTTATTCTCTGTATTTTTTTTTTTTTTTTAACCCTTGCTTATTTTGCCTATGCTAAATCATTCCTTGCTTTCCAGGAATGCTTATGGATAGGGACTTTTATCTCATAGGCATGTGTTCACATGGAGATTTGGGAATGGCTGGTCTCATAAATACAAAAAAAAAAAATCTTTAACATGAGACCAAAAATCCATTAGTCCTGAATCCTATTTCTGACTGGTTATTTATGGGTGTTTAGAGAATATGTAAAAGTAGGAAAAAATATATTGATACTTTTCCAGCATACTGTTCCAGCTCTCTGTGAATTATTGCTCCAGAGTTCTGTCTTTTGGCTATATACCCAAATGATTTTAAAGCACACTATTCCTGCATGAAAATAAATGTTTGTTTTTTTTTGTTATTCCTTTTTCATTAGGAATAAGATTAAATCCCTTCAATTTAAGTGACCATGAATAATGAATAGTTACACCAAGCAGATCACAGTTAAGCTCTGGACTGAAAATTGTTCTGAGGGATGACCGCACACATAAATTGTTTGTCGTGTGGGTTGGAAAACAGTTCATAAGCAAAAGAATTGGTTAACCATGACTGTCAAAAATGATTTAAGCAGTTTGTCAAATACAGCTTAGTCTTGGCAATCCTTACTGAATAAGGATCCCAAAGAAGTCGTTGGGAATAACTTTAGGAAGAAACATGAAATAAATTTGTGATTACTGGTAAGTTAATTTCTCCGAAGTGAATTAAAATTTGGTATTACTTGCAGGTTAAAAACAGAAAGATGAAACATTTATTTTAGGATATTGTTGTAATCTTGCAGTTGCCGGATGTGTTGGCCAGCGTGGTGTTTGACAGGGACAGCTATTTCAAGCCTGGAGTGCTACACCTGGAGAAACTGAGAGATACTTCAAAGCTTATCTGACCTCTCAGAGACATCTTAAAAGGAGGCAGAGACAGTGACTTGTCAGCTGCCACAGGGATCCCAAAGCACACCTACATGTGGCAAAAGGCTGCAAAGGCCTCTTTTTGGCCTGATGAATCATTTGCTTGTCAGTCAAGAAGGGACATTTTACTTGCTTAGTCACCATTATTTTTGAAGAGTATAGTGCAAAAAATTGAAGATATAGATTGAAAAACTGTGTACTGTATTTTTCAATAAGTTTATATTTCAGTATAGTCATAGTGTCTTGTTGAGTGATCTCTCTCTATGATGACAATTGGGACACCACTAATATTTTCCATCTCAGCCTGATGTTGTATTAAACCGTTTCTGTCTAAAGCAGTAGCCTGACAGGTCAATAATGTTTTCAAATAAGCTTTGATCCATCATTAAAAAAAACGCATTCTTTGCCTATGTTCTATAATGTAACACTTTGGATTGTGCTTTATATTCACTGTCATCAGATCACTCAGAAAAAAAGGATTCAATTCTAAAATTCTCTAACTACTGCCATTCATAAGGGCATTAGACTAAACTGGATTTAAAATGAGGGAGGCAAATCAGTTACTTTTAAGGATAAGAAGAAATAGTAAGTAAAAAACTGTTAAAACCCATGGAGTCAAAGTGTAGAAGTATATAAATATATACTAAAAGCTGTATATGTAGATATACATGTAAGCATTTGTGCAAATATTAACCTATTTATATAGTTTTTTATATATAAATAAATATATAGGTATATATATTATATTTATAATTTATTTTATAAATTTAATAAATTATTTATATATAATAATGTATAAATAATAAATACATAAATATAAATATATATCCCTCCTACAAGTATATGTATATAAAGTAGATATATATTGCAAATGCATAACCAAATGAATGAATATACAATGCTTTAAAATGTGGGTTATCTAGGACCAGCCGTATGGTTTATTCCCTACATTCTGTATCTGGGAATAAGCGTGTTGCTTGGTCCTGACACTGCCCTGTGCTCTCATCATCTGTGTGTTGGAAACAGAAAGCTGAGGAGTTCTGATATGTGGTAAAAGATTAGCAATATCTAACATGTTAACTGTTTCTACAGCACTCTTGGTAACATCCTGTCACTATGCAACGCTCCATTATGTCGTGATTTCAGCTGCCATGAAGGAATATGCTCTCACAGAAGCATGTGCTCGTGTGCATCCCAAATCAAAGCACCACAACTTGCATTAAGGATCTTAAAGGTTGGAGTTGATGAGGTATTTGCAAATTTTCTATTATTTCCAGTAATGCAAGGAGCGAACCTTTGCGTTGACTTGGGCAGGTAGAAACGCAGATCCGAGTACACAAGTGGCCAGTGCCATGCAGAGCAGGGAGCAGGGTCGTCCTCACGTGCGGAGTCGCTGGGGTCGGCGCGAGTGACGCCCCAGGCTGCCCTCGTCCGCCCCGGCGCTCCTCAGCGCCCCCTCCGCCGCCACGGCCTGCTGCTTCTCGCCCACGAGGACGGGACATCACCTCCAGGGAGAGGAACATCCCGAAAAGTCTCTTCTGCTAAGCGGAACTCTACTCTTTAGGTACAATGTTTGGACTCAATTATTTTTGAGATATCACTTCGAAAATTTTTCTTGACTGCTCGACGGAGGTAGCACACGAATCTCTAGTTTATCACTTTTGGAAAAGCCCGGTGGTTTGATGTTATCTCAGGAAAGCATTTGGTTCGCTGAGTCAAATCAGCTTGTGATTACTTCTCTTCTTGTGGAAACAACCGTGGCACGGGGCCAGGAAATGACCTGCCCCACGATGCCGCTCTGATTTTCAGGGGCTTCCTACCTCTCTGCCCTCTCTGGCCCTCTCTCCGCCGTCCTCACAGCTCCGCTTCTCACCAAGAGCGATTTTCTGCCTTTTCCCTGCGTTTCATGAACAAGCATAAACATGGTCAAGGCTTTTAGCTTTCGCCGTTATCCTCAAAATAATACAACAGATCTTTTTTTTTTTTTTACCTTTTCTTTCTTGCATTATTTCTAAGCTTATCTATAATCGCTCTGTTTGCACTGTATGGCAAAATATGTCCAGAAAGATGCTAAATGTTTGAAAGAGTACTGTCAGCATTCAGTAGAATCAAAATACCTTTTGGGGGAAAGTAATAGATTATTAATGTTTGTGTGTGATATTGTACTGGGTGGATTAGAGTTTCCATGAGAGCCTCTTTAACATGACACACACACACACACACAAAAAGCCCGCTGATAGCTAAAGTGCTGGAGAGCACAATCAATTTTTTTTTTTTTAAATAAGAAAAATATTGACTTTGTTACCTTTTCAAGGACAAAAACTTTTCAAGTGACCTCTAAGGAAAAATCATTAGGAGAGGTTTCAGGCTCTTGGAGAAACTTCCCATCTAGTGAGGAAGCAGAACATGGGAACATGGGTTCTTGGACTCTGCAATTGCCTGATCGACACCAATGAAATACTGCGTAACTGAACAGAGCTCATACAGAACAGAGCTCCTTTCATCTAATATACATACAATAAAGTACAACGCCATCACTATCATGCAGTTAGTATATAATGTCCAATTTAATTCAATAAGAATTTTAATAAAATCAAATGATATACTGTAAATTAGATCTAGAAACACAAGAACTTTCTTTCAATCTCATATTTTTTATCATGTCTGACTAAATCTTTGGGGATATTTTTGACCTGCTTCACTTTTACTCAGAAATTAAGGTGTTTGGTATCATGTTTAGTGACGTTTTGCCTAACAATGGTTCAGATGATTTTGTTCAAATCAAGTGAAGAAAAATACTTTTCTTAGTGGAATAGAGCTTTTGTAGTTTTTTTTGTTTTGTTTTGTTTTGGTTTTTTTTTTTTTGCAGTTCACCATGAAAAGATCTTGAAGTAGAAAACTGATATTTGTGAAATAGCAACCCACATTGCACTTTTTAAGTTTTTGTAAGATACCAAAATGTGTACTCTGTGTACAAAAGATGAAAGAAGTAATTATTTTGTAAATGCATGTGTCAAGTACAGTGAAAATTACTACTGGTGTTCAGAGAATGGTGCAAAATCTAACAAGAGACTGTTTTGCCTTTTTCATATCATCTTGAAGAACAGTGAAAACAAAATTATGTCTAGTGATCAGCAGATTTAGCACGTCTATCTGTTTAGAGGCATTTCAAGAGCTTCAGAGTGGCTGCAATGAACAAAAGAAACACATCCTTCAAAAGACTGGATGTTTGAAGGGTCATGAAATAAGACTCATGAGATACCCTACTTGTTGGGTACCTGTTTATATCTCAACAACTTTCCCAAAATTTTATAGGATAGTGTAGAAAAATCCTCAAGGAAATATCCTGGGCAATTCTTTACATTTTGTGGGTGTTTAGTTCTCAGCTATAAATGGATACAATATTCATTTGCAATAAATAAATATTTTTCATGTTATTATGAAGATATTACAAAGATAGCCTTGGATGTTTAAATGCATGGGTTCATGAAGTTGTTAGAATCCTTTATGAACGATTAAATCTCTGAGGAGTCAAGTCAAATCAGAGAAACATTTTTGTTGGTTTTATGGTATTTGTAAAGTAAATGACTAACCACCTTCAAAGTATCAGACCTGACTTACACTGCTTAAAATGCCTTTTACTATCTATATAATAAAGTTTTCTGCACAGCAGAATGAACAAAGGAAGGTAAGTACACACTAGGCAGAAGTGGAGGAAGGGCAGTCTAATTCAAGGAAAATTATAAAACAGGATCCAAAGAAAGGAATAAAAGCTATATGCTATATCCAGCATAGTTGTAATGTTTTGTATAACGTGCAGATATACATTTAAGAACCATTATGTGTTTTTTGTTGTTGTTTGGTATTATTTTCTCCACCTTTCTGTGTACGAGACTATGAAAATACAGAATAATTATACAAAATGCCAAAGAAACATTGCATCAGTTTCTTACAGACACTGGAAAATCCTACACCACGAAAGAACCTGATTTTTTTTTTTTTTTTTTTTTTTTTTTTTTAGCATTTTCCCCTATAAACTGCCCTTTTAAAATATGTATTTTGGGTATTTTAAGTAGGTTCATACATAATCATGTCTGTGGGTTTTAGTAAGAAAAGAAAAATATAGAATTTTTAGCCTGACATACTACTTTATTTACACCAATATTTACAATAAAACATGACCTTTGATTTAAGAACTGTGTTGATAGGAAGATGAGTGGTAGGGGAAATGTAAAGCTGTGCTGATGTATATCACTTTAATTTCCTCTGCATTTAAACTGACAGAAAATATTCAACTTTATAAGCAAATATTGTAACTGTTGCATATAGTAGATACTGTATTTTTTCTGATAAATTGTATAAGACAAGCAAACCTAGTCCTTGAAATTCATGTGCATGAAATAAGTAATTATGCTAATATGCATTGAAATATGTTGATAACTGTATATCCCTACCGCATTTCCAGTCTACGTATTGATTATATAATGTGCAAGGCACAGAGCTGATTGCTAGCGGGTTCCCTTTGCCTTTGCCATGCTTGACAAGGCTCTGCCTGTGCATGTTGTTTTTTGTAAGGTCCCTCAGGCTACTGCTAATTCTGGAAGAAATAAAAACATGTGCAATCAGAGAGAGAGCTGATTTGCTTACACTTAACCTGGCTTGAAGGTTGTTGGCACATATTAGAGCAGGGCTGGTGAGTTCCCGTTCCTTTATTTCATGTGAAACAGCCAGAGAAAGACACAGTTTGGTGCAACGAGTGCAGAAACTTTCCTCCTGTGCTCCTAAACTGCACTAGGTGACAGATTTAAAGCTTCTGGCCATCTGCTGGGATTCCACATCACTCCCTAGGCTGGCTGGCTCCAGCAAGGGAGGAAGCTGGTGTTAACTTCTCCTCCTGTATTTCCTTATCTAGTCATGAGCAGCTCTGCATTCGATGTTCACATTTTTCAAACAATCCTTTTCCGACCAACCTGACTGGTAAACTGGATTTGTAGTTAAGAAGACTCATTGTATATTGGGAGTAATCACATTGCTAGCACCTTTGTCAAACAGAATATTCATGCAATTAATCTATTGTAAGTGAATAATCATTAAAAATATATTTCAAGATAAATTAGATACTTACATATAGCTTTATTCCATTTTAAGTGACACCTAACAAGGGATGCAACAACTGTTGGCTGGAGTCCCTGCTTGAGAGGATTACTCTTGTACTATGGCAATTAAATTATGTCACTTTATAAGAAATTCAAAATTCAGCCTATATTTGCTTGCAAATATTGAAAACAGCAAAGTTAATGTTGTGTGTGCAACCTTAACATTCCCCTAATGTATTTCGGGCATACAATTAGAAAAGATTTCACGTCCCGCGAATATAAACACCTTAATATACACACACTAAAGAGCAATATATCTTATGTAATGGGAACAGATTTTCCTAGAGAAAACCTCTATGTTATGAGTGACTTTTGATGACTTTTTTATTACCTTTTCTTTAAAACACGTGCCTTATGATAGCAATTCAAATACTAGAACAGCTGCTTCTGAAGATATAGAGAAGTACTCTTATGACTGCAAGCAGCTGATTAAAGCTCGCTTCTCACAATATTTTCCACAAAAATCACAGAAAAATAGAAAGAGTAGAAATATCAAGCGGCTATTCAGTAATGCATCTCTCTTCCTCCTCCAAACCAGGATCAGTCCTACCTAATTCATTCGTGATAGATGCTTGTCTTATCTGTTTTTTAAAGAATTACAATGTCAGAAATGTCTACTAAACAATGGACATGTAGACAAATAGTAAGGATAAAATAAGAATAAAAGGCATGGCTTCAGGAAGAATAGCTGATGTGGCTGAGGAAGAGATAGGTATCTTTCAGTGTCTGGTGATTTCCACTCTTAGATGGAGAAAATTTTTGGCAAAATTCCCTCAGAGTTCACAGAGGTCAGAATTTAACTCATAGGACCTGAGGCAAAAAATGTACTTTAATTCTTATCCTTCACTGATCTCTATGGGAGCTGGACTCCTTCTGGACAATAGGTTCTATGTAAGTATTTACAATATCTCTCACTCATTTTTTTCAAAGCTATTGAACGTTCTACAGTATATGAAACAGAGCATTTATATTCACCGGAGGGTTGATCTAGCATGCCTTAAAGCTTACCTGAGCTTGGATTTAGGTACAAAAAGGAGGATGGAGGGAGGAAAGCACCAAAGGCAGGTGCAATAGCTTTCCTTCCTGAGAACATCAGATTTTCTCTTTTAACTACACAGGGAATTTTCCCTACTCATGTGGTCTGGCTGAGACTGGGCTCTAAACATGTGTCAAGAGAGCATGTGAGGGCCTGAAATGGTGTGGATTCTATATTCTTCACAAGAATATAAGCAGTAACTGTAGAAAAAAAAAAAAAAAACAGCTTTCATAATGTGTTTATACTATCTTTCTAAACATATGTACATTTTTAAGGACCCATATGTATAAATTACGCCCACTGCACAAAACATTTCCCAAGCAATCTCTTTTCTTCGAGGGATCGTTATCTCAACAGAAATCACATCTATCAAAAGAAAAAAAAAAAAAAAGAATCAAACATTTTAATGGACCTTTATATACCACACACACAATTTTTTGAAATAGAGTATGGTCCTGCTGCTACTGCTAGAAATTGTAACATATCTCCTATTGCAACTGAAATTTTATATTTCAGTTTCTCAACTCGAGAGTTAGGTACAGCAAAGAACACATCTCCATTGGCCGCACAGAGTGAGGACGTTGCAATAGCTGCTCAGAGGGACGCAAAATGTGCAGTGTCACTCCTCTGTCGGGAAGGCTTGTGCTCACTAGGCATGAATCTTCCAAAGCAGCAAGCAAGGATTTATCATCTCTTTCTTTCCATAAAGTACAGGAAATGGGGACATCATTATCACTCCCACCTATAAATGCAGTTTTAAAGAAAATGTTACTACTCCCTCAAATACTGAAATGTAAAGCTTTTAATCTGTGATTAGCTGGCATCAGCTCTGCTGGTACTGTTGTATGGAAATGTTCTTGTTAGTAAATATAAAGGCCTATTATTAAAAATATTCAAAGCAGGTAAAAAAAAAATGCCTTTTTAAAAATTTATTACCACATAAGACACATTTTCCTATGGGCAGATTCTTTAAGAAGTTTCTAACATTTTAGTTTTATGAAGAAAAAGCAATTTTTTTTCATAAATATGTATGCTACATTATATAGTTCTCAGTCTGAAAACAAAATAGCAACTGATAAAAAGCAATTATATATAATTTTTAATATTTAAGTCTATGTTTTTACTATTGGATTATTAAATCTGATTTACTCCTGGAAGGCTTTGAGTTGGGGTGGCGCTGCTGTGAGTCTTGTGCACCCTAACATTCAGTCCATGAGGCAAAGGAGCTCTGAAGGTGAGTTTGGAAGATTGCTGTATAAATTAATTAGACTTGGTCAACAAGTTTTTGCTAATAGGGAACCCTAAAAAGCTTTTTTGCACCCTCTGAATTTTGGTGCTGCTTTGTCTCTTCTTTTGCCTACTTACCTAAAGCAATAACATCTCCCTCTAGCAACTTTTTGCCATGCGAGTCAGGTGGTGGTACTAGATTTTCTCTTTACAGTTAGACAGTCTAGACACAATTAGGAAGGACTGTGTCCAAGCCTTTATGCGGTAAGTGCTTGACCAAAAACATAATGCTGGTCTTTGTATTCCAGGGCTGCCTTCCTCCACTTGACCACACTGTGTATGGATGCAGAGATATATAGGAGAGGTTTTAAGAGCTGCACAGCCAGTCGATACTTAGTCTTCTGACTGGAAACTGGACTGTCAGCCAGCAACACTTGCCCAGAGACCCTGTGAAGAATTCACTCCAATTCCTCAACACTTTAACAGGATTTTCTGTGCCAGCTGACACCACTTTCTCAAATCCTTTTCCTTCAATTCCCCTCCGCACAGATAATTTACTTCAGCTTCATTCTACACCTTCATCTGTTATTCTTCTCCCTCCTCAGCTCATCTTCCCTTTTTTTTGTTCCCCCTGAAGCAGACTCACAAAAAATAAACATGTAAATAATTTAATGTGGTATTAACCTGACAATTCAACCACTGTGCTAGAGTCACTTTGCAAGTTCTGTTTTTATGCTAGCTCTGTATGTGAGGGTTTGATAGTAAAGTTTTCATATCCAGCAGGTGCAATCTAGTAGCTTGTATTTGTACTAGGTCCATTTTTAGGTATCCTCTATATCAAATTGCAAGTAATTTTGGAGGGGGGAAGACTACATGCACTTATCTTCTCATTAATTCACCTTGAAAAGCTGGCAATAATTCCTACTTAAGTGGGCTTATTATAGTATAATAAAGGGGGATATGTTGCAAGATCAGAGATCAAAGACAGTAAGGATAGCGGGATTTTTGTGTCAAAAATTTTAATATCAGAAACATCTGATCATAACATGTTTTTACCACGCAGGACAAAAAAGTATGCCTTAAAACTAAAAATGCTACCAGCTGTAGCTAAAATATTTGGAAAATCTTTGCCATTTTGAACTGAATTTTAATTTTCCTCTTTTTTAAAACTTGCCTCTTGCTGAAGTGAAGTAAGCATCTGCAAAAAGCGCAGGTTTGGAATCTGCCACTTGTTGAAAAACAGAACGCAAAAAAAGCAGTGCGTGGGCCAGGTTGTCCTTGTCCTTCCAGCTATAGCTGGTCTCTTGGAGGTGACTTCTTTAGATATTTGGAGCGGATCTGTAAGCTGCTGTGGGGAAACTGCCGGTGGGATTGGACAGAAAACGGAAGAAGGCAAAGGTAGCCTGAACTCAGATCTGCACAGTTTAGATCACGCGTTTCTTGGGTACTTTGTTCTTGTTGCCTTTGTTTTCCCAAATCAGGAAATGCAGTGGGATGTACACAATAAAAGTGTAATTTATTGAAGGTTAAAGTGTGTATCAATTAGCCATGCATTTTTTTTCTTCATGGTATTTCTGTGACACGCAGCACTATTGGCCTTACTTCCACGCCAGGGTAGCTGGGACAGAGAGAGATGTGTGCTGAGGAACACACCGGGAGTTGTGAATAACCAGCCCCAGATTTTCAGACTCAGTTCCATATTTTAATCGTTAAATCATCTTCCTCCCTTCCCCCCAGGTACATTTCTGAAAGGGATTTTATCAGTTAAGGATCACTTGCCAACGTAACAACGGAGAACATTTCAGGTGAAACATTTTAACTACAGATATTTAATTTCACATCAGTAAGCGGCATTACAGAAAAGAATGGGCTTTGGGAAGATAAAGCCTGCTTATATGTGCTAATCATTTCACATGGCTGCCATCACTTGTGCTTGATTTTTCTTTTCTTTTTTTTCTTTTTTTTTTTTTTTTTTT